>CABHPH010148383.1:0-45018 GCA_902168325.1 Peromyscus nudipes
ATACAGAAAGACATCCCACAGCAACAAAGGAATGGAGATGGGTTACAAAGGACGCCTGAGAGGGTCCATGGTGTTAAATTTTGAGTACAGAAAACGAGCTTTGGGTGCTGCAGGGATGGCTCAGCCGTGAAGAGCACTGGCTGCTCTTCCAGAGGACCTAGGTTTGATTACTAGCATCCATGTAGCCGATGCCCTCTTCTGGTCACCATGGGCACCAGAAATGGGCACATGATGCATAGCCATAAATGCAGGCAAAACACTCACCCATAAAATTTTTTATACAGTAAAAGAGTTTTTCCATGCGTTTCTAAGTAGAAAGCAATAGCTAGCAAAGTGCTCTGATACTTCCATCCCACCAGACATATTTAAAGGAACACTGCAGCAATTTCTTTTCATTTCAAAGTGATCAATTACCAGGCCCACCCCCTCAGCACAGACCCTCTGGAACCATGGTGTTGGAGGGTGAGCTGTGTTCAGAGCCCCTCACCTGTTCCTTTACCACGTCCCTTTGCTCCCTTTACCAAGAAAGACACATGTCCTGCCTCTTCAGAATCCTCCCATGCTGCGTTCCCCATAAGGTATAAAATCTTGAGATGTCAGAGTAACAGTCTGAGCTATTGGTGTCCGATGGATCAATTAATCAAGACATGGCTTTGTCTCGGCTGTGTAGCTGACATGTTTTCAAGGTAGTAAAAAGTGTCATCATGAACTCTGGCAGCTCAATATTGCATCTAGGAGAGAAGGAGCACGTGGTAGGGCTACATCCCTGTGGCTGCATCCTCAGCTTCTGAGAGGAAACACTTTCATGGTTCCCCTCCCTGCTGGCCCCAGCGTGTTCACAGCCCTTACTCTGGTCATGCATTTACTCCTCGCTCGTGCATATTTAGTTGAAATGAACTCAACAAGATGCAGCGGCTCCAAATGGGACAGCTGCTCTGAGAGCTCTCTTCCGTGTGTCCTTTGAGAGCGCAGTACTTCTCTTCCTTTAATGGTGGTTTTTTTTTTTTCCTCGAATCTTGGCTCATCTAGCAAATGTAACATTCATTCACAGACACATGAGCTAATTGGAGGAGAAAGCATCCATACCCATCTTCCGAAGAGACACAAGCGAAATAAAGTTTTACTCCCTGTGTTTAGTAACTACCCAAACTATCAAATGGTCAAAAATTAAGAGCTGAGACATGACCGCATTTCTGTTTTGATCAAATTTGCGACAATAATAGTTTCCTCCATCGAAAGGTTTTTACCACCAGTTTTCTGAAGCATTTGCCATTTTCATAAGCGCAAGAGGATTATTCCAGCCCCCAACTCCAGCAGACACTCCCTGGGAACACACAAGCCATCCTGGCCAGGGGCACAGGTAGCCTAACTGCAGATTGTCATCTCCCTCTCCTCTTCTCCAAATCCAATCCCCCAGTCTCATCCTCATCTCTGTAGCACACACCTGCTGTGGCTTTGCCCTCCTCTCTGCCCCCATCTCCAGTGGATCACATAGCTCTTCCTTCCCATGCATTCTGTTATCCCAGCCCCCAACTCCAGCAGGCATTCCCAGGGACCCCACTAGCCAAGCCTGCCGGAGTAGCAAGGAGGCCAGCAAAGCAGGCAGGTGAGCTTCAGATCTTTACTCTCCTTTTTTTTTCTCCATATTCATTCTCCTAGTCTCATCCCTAGCTCTATAGCAGACTACCTGTCGTGGGCTCTCCCCACCCTCTACCTCCATTCCTAGGAGACTAAGCAGATCCTGATGGAACACCCAGCTTTCCTCCCTCCTGAGAATCTTAGGGTCCCCTCATCACAATTTATCCCATTCCTATGTGTCAGCTCCCAATACCTAGAAACACATTTTATCTAGAAACCCCAAGGGACCACACCTATCAGGTTCCCACAAGGTTCCTACCAGGAAATACACAGCCACCACACTCTCCTAAGAACCAGTGAGGGCAACTGAAACCAAAGAATAAACACCCAACCAACAAAGACCAGACCAGATATCAGCACCTAGAATTACAATCTTCCCAAACCCGGATGCCTAGACGTCAGCATAAAAACACAATCAATAACAGCCAGGACTCTATGTCCCCATTAGAGCCCAGCAGCCCGACCACAACAAGCCCTGAATATTCCAGCACAGCTGAAGCACAAGAAAAAGACCTTTAAAAGCCTTTATGAATATGTTGGAGGTCCTTAAAGAGGAAATGAATAAATCCCTTAAAGAGATTTTTGAAAACACAAATAGTGAAAGGAAATTAATAAAACAGTTCAAGACCTGAAAGTGGAAACAGAATCAATAAGAAAACCTAAACAGAGGGAAACTTAGTAATGAAAAATTTAGGAACTCAAACAGGAACCCCAAAGGCAAGCCTCACCAACAGAATATAAGAGATAGAAGAGAGAATCCCAGGTATTGAAGACATGAAAGAAGAAATGGATACATTGGTTTAAAAAAAAGTGTTGGAGCTGGAGAGAAGGCTCAGAGGTTAAGAATACTGGCTGCTCTTCCAGAGGTCCTGAGTTCAATTCCCAGTAACCACATGATGGCTCACAACCATCTACAATGAGATCTGGTGCCCTCTTCTAGTGTACAAGCATACATGAAGACAGAACATTATATACATAATAAGTAAATAAATCTTTTTTAAAAAGTATTAAACCTAAAAGATCCCTGGCACAAAACATCCAGAAAATCTGGGAAACTATGAAAAGACCAAATCTAAAAGTAATAGAATATAAGAAGGAGAAGAAATCCAGATCACAGGTACAAAAAAATTTTCAATAAAATCATAGAAGAAAGTTTCCCTAACCTAAAGAAAGAGATGTCTATCAAAGTAAAAGAAGCATACAGAACACCAAATAGACTGGACCAGAAAAGAAAATCTCCTTGGTACATAAAAACCAAAACACTAAACACGCAGAACAAGGAAAGAATAGCTAAGCCGGGCGGTGGTGGCGCACACCTTTAATCCCAGCACTCTGTGAGTTCAAGGCCAGCCTGGGCTACCAAGTGAGTTCCAGGAAAGGCGCAAAGCTACACAGAGAAACCCTGTCTCAAAAAAAAAAAAAAGGAAAAAATATCTATTAAAAGCTCCAAGGGGAAAAGACCAAATAACACATAAAGGCAGACCTATTAGAATAGATCTAACTTCTCAATGGAGACTCTAAAGGGTCTGGACGGATGTTCTATAGACTCTAAGAGACCACAGATGCCTGTTCAGACTACTATACCCAGCAAAATTTTCAATTACTATAGATGGAGAAAATAAGATATTCCATGATAAAAACCAAATTCAAGCATTATCTATCTACAGAAGACACTAGAAGGGAAACTCCAACCTAAGGAAGTTAACCACTCAAGAAAACATGAATAATAATCCCAGAACAGCAAATCAAAAGAAAGGAGACACACACACACACACACACACACCACCACCACCACCACCACCACCACCACCACCACCACCACCACTACCACAATGACAACAAAATGACAGGAATCAATAATCTTTGGTCATTGATATCTCTCAACATCAATGGTTTCAATTCCCCAATAAAAAGACAGACTAACAGAATAGATGTAAAATCAGGACCCATCCTCTGCTTCATCCAAAAACAAACCTTAACACCAAAGAAAGACATCACCTCAGGGTAAAAGGATAAAAAAAGATATTCCAAGCAAATGTACCTAAGAATCAAGCCAGTGTAGCTATTTTAATACCTGCCAAAACAGACTTTAAACCAAAATTAATCAGAAGAGAAAGGGGAGGACACTACCTACCCATCAAAGAAAAAATCCACCAAGAAAATATTGCAGTTCTTCACCAAACACAAGAGTATCCAAGTACATAAAATAAAATAAAATAAAATAAAATAATAAAATAAAATAAAATGAAACCACTATTACATCTTAAGTCACATGTTGACCCTCACACACTGATAGTGGGAGACTTCAATACCCTGGTCTTGCCAATGAACAGGTCATCCAGACAAAAGCTAGATGGAGAAATGCCGGAGCTAACTGATGTCATAAACCAAATAGACCTAACAGATATTCCCAGAACATTTCACCCTAACACAAAAGAAAATACCTTCTTCTCCTCAGCACCTCATGAAACTTTCTCCCAAACTGATCACATATTCAGACACAAAGCAAATATCAACAGATACAAGAAAAATGAAATAACACCCTGCATCCTACCTGACCACCACAGATTAAAGCTGGCTATCAATAACAACAAAGACAACAGAAAGTTTAAAAACTCATGGAAACTGAACAACTCACTCATGAATGAAAAATGGGTCAAGAAAGAAAAACTTTCTAGAATTGAATGCAAATGAATGTAGAACATATCCCACATATGGGACACAATGAATGCAGTTCTGGGAGGCAAGTTCACAGCATGAAGCACCTACGTTGAGAAAACTGGAAGATCTCACACTAACAACTTCACAGCACACATGAAAGTTCTGGAACAAAAGGAAGAAATCATATGTAAAAGGATTAGACTGTAAGAAATAGTCAAACTCGGAGATGAAATCAACAAAACAGAAACAAACAAATGGGGGCTGGAGAGATGGCTCAGGGGTTAAGAGCACTGGTTGGATTCCCAGCACCCACATGGCAGCTCACAACTGTCTGTAACTCCAGTTCCAGGGGATCCGACACCCTCACACAGACATGCAGGCGGTAGAAAAAAGAAACAAACAAACAAACAACAATACAAAGAATCAATGAAACAAAGAGTTGGTTCTTTGAGAAAATCAATAAGATTGACAAACACTTATCCAAATTAACTAAAAGGCAGAGAGAGAGAGAAAAAAGATCCAAATTAACAAAATTTAAAAATGAAAAGGGGGTCATAACTCACAAACACTAAGGAAATCTAGAGACTCATAGAACATACTTTAAAAACCTATGTTACACAAAATTGAAAAACTTTAAAGAAATGGATAATTTTCTTAATACATACCATTCACCAAGGTTAAATCAAGATTAGATAAGCAATTTAAACAGACCTATAACCACTAAGGAAATAGAAGTAGTCATTAAATCTCCAAACCAAAAAAAGCCCAGGGCCAGATGGTTTTAGCACAGAATTCTACCAGACTTTCAAAGAAGAATTAATGTCAATACACAAAACAGAAACAGAAGGAATATTGCCCAATTCATTTCATGAGGCCATGGTTACCCTGATACCTAAACCCTTCAACAAAGAAAGATAATTACAGACCAATTTCCCTTATGAACATAGATGCAAAAATTCTCAATAAAATACTTGCAAAATGAATCCAAGAGCACATCAAAAAGATCATCCACTGTGATCAAGTAGGCTTCATCCCAGAGATACAGAGATAGTTCAACATTAAAAAAATCAATAAATGTTATCCACCATATAAACAAACTGAAAGCAAAAACCACATGATCCTAGATGCAGAAAGGCCTAACACAAAATCCAACACTCCTTCATAATAAAAGTCCTGAAGAAATTAGGGATACAAGGGACATCATTCAACATAATAAAGTTTGCAGAAAGCTCATGGGCAGCATCACCTTAAATGGAGAGAAACTCAAAGCAATTCTACTAAAATCAGGAACAAGGCAAAGTTTTCCAGGCTCTGCATAACCTCTTCAATAGATACCTACTCAAAACACACCAATTCAACATTAGAGCAATAAAACAACTGGAGGAGATCAAGGTGATACAAACTTAAAAGGAAGAAGTCAAAGTATCTTTATTTGCATATGATAAGATAGTGTATATTAATGACCCTAAAAATTCCACTGGGAAACTCTTACAGCTGATAAAGCACTTTTAGCAAAGTAGCTGAATACAAAATTAACTCAAAAAATTCAGTAACCCTCCCATACATAATTGACAAACCAACTGAGAAAGAAATCAGGAAAATAACACCTTTTACAATAGCCTCAAATAATATAAAACATCTTAGGGTAATTCTAACAAAGCAAGTGAAAGACCTGTTTGATAAAAACTTGAAAATGAATCAGAAGATGGAAAGATCTCCCATGCTCAAGGATCAGTAGGATTAACATAGTGAAAACGGCCATCCTACCAAAAACAATTTACAGATGCAATACAATCCCTGTGAAAATTCCAACACAATTCTTCACGATTCTGAAAAGGGCAATCTTCAGTTTCATATGGAAATTAAAAAAAACAGAATAGTTAAAAAAATAATCCTGAATAATAATAAAGAACTACTAGAGGGATCACCATCACCATAGATTTCAAGTTGTACTACTGAGCTATAGTAACTAAAACAGCATGGCATTAGCACAAGAACAGACATGTTGATCAATGGAATCAGATTTGAAGACCCAGATATAAATTTACACACTTACTGACACCTGATTTTTGATGAAGCCAGAAATACATACTGAAGAAGAAAAAAAAACAGCATCTTCAACAAATGGTGCTGGTCAAACTGGATGTCCACATGCAGAAGACTGCAAATAGAATCATGTCTATCACCCTGCAAAAGCTCAACTCCAGATGGATTAAAGACCCCCACACAACACCAGATATAATGGACCTGGTAGAAGAGAAAGTGGGAAATAGCCTTGAATGCATTGACACAGGAGAAGACTTCCTAAAGATAACACTTATAGTGCAGGCACTAAGATCAACAATTAATAAATGGGACCCCATGAAACTAAAAGGCTTCTGTAAGGCAAAGGGCATGGTCATTCAGACAAAGCAGTAGCCTACAGAATGGAAAAAGTTTGTTTTTTTTTTTTTTTTACCAACTATACACCTAATAGAAGACTTCTATCCAAAATATAAAAAGAACTCAAAAAACTATATATCAAGAAAACAAACCAATTTTTAAAATGGGCTACAGATCTAAGCAGAATTCTCAAAAGGAGAAATTCAAATGGCTGAGAAACACGGAAGTGTTTACCATCCTTAGACATCAGGGAAATACAAATCAAAACTACTTTGAGGTTTCTTCTTACACCCATCAGAATGGCTAAGATCAATACAAAAAATAGTGACAGCTCATACTAGCAAGGATGTAGAGTAAGGGGAACACTCCTCCATTGCTGGTGGGAGTAACAATTTGTACAGCCACTATGGAAATTAGTGTGGCAGTTCCTCAGAATAATGGGAATTAATCTACCTCAAGATCCAGCTATGCCACTCTTGAGCAAAGAAACCAAAGGACCCTTCATTCTACCACAGAGACACTTACTCAACCATGTTCATTGCTGTTCTATTCATAAGAGCCAGAATTAGAAACAACCTAGATGTCCTTCAACAGATGAACGACTTTTTACCCTACCGGTCTTTTTCATATATATTATAGCTTCCAGTTTAGTGTTTTTGTGGGACTTAGTTCAAACAGTGGGTCTATTTTTTAAAGGCTTTTCTTGGGTTCTTTTATTCATTTTTGTCCAATTCTGATGTGTTAGTTTTTGTTTTATCTTATTTTATTGTATCTTACTATTATCCCTTCAAAGCCTGTTTGTTTTCTAATGAAAGACAGAAAAGGGGGTGGATCTAGATGAAAGTGGAGCTAGGGAAAAACTGGAGAGAGTAGAGGGAGGGGAAACCATAATCAGGATATATTATGTGAGAAAAAAATCCATTTCAATAAAAGGAAAAAAATTAAAATTAAATGAATACCCAAGCAAGACATTTTAAAATATCTAATTCATTTGGGGAGGGGCAGTTCAAGACAGAGTTTCTCTGTGTAGCTTTGGAACCTGTACTGGAACTCACTCTGTAGCCCAGGCTGGCCTCGAACTCACAGAGATCCGCCTGCCTCTGCCTCCCAAGTGCTGGGATTAAAGGCATGTGCCACCACCACCTGGCTCTAATTCATTTTGAAGAAATAGATGGCATTGTTACAAAAATAATACTCATTCATGTTAAACCAATTTCCTATTTTACGAAAAATAATTATTGTCATAAACCAGAGAAACATAGAGAGACATTTGTAAATTTTTTGCAAATATTTTTAATATCTTACTTGGAGATGATTGCATTGTATATTCTTCTGCATTCATCCTGATGAACCAAACCATTAAGTAATGACTAATGAGTAAGCCCAACTTCTCATAGATACATGGTTGCAAACAGAAGTGTTTGAATAAGATTTCCCCTCTAATTGTAGGTATTCTTTGACATCAATACTGAGCAAGTGCACATTTCCTGAAGGTTAGCTGTGTTACAAACACGAACACTTGTGTGCTATCCAGATAGAAATCACAGATAGGCAAAAGGGCAGCCCCTTAGTGTGGGCGATCCTGGGCTTCATAAGCTGAGCCTCTAAAGTCAGGGATTTAGGGCTCTAAGCATTGAGAACTAGAGGCTTGTGGCTCCAAGATTTCTGAACTTTAGGTTTATTGCAATAGACACTCAAGTCAGAGGCATATTGCTTGGAGGCTAGGCTGGGAGTATTAACATCCAGTAGATAGGGTTACAGCACACAAGCTTTGGGTTTGGGGTCCCTCAGCTATTTAATTCGACAATTCTGTTGGCTCTTCTGGTGACTAGGCTTGGAGTACCTTGTGTCCTGCCTTTTGCTCAATCTAAGTCTTGATGTCCTCTCTCTTTCTCTACCATCTTAAGCTCTTGGACACTCTCCTCTCACTCACTCGGTGAAACTCCTTTACCTCGTCCTAATGTTACAGCTCCGAGTGTTGGCTATGTGGTCCTTCAGTCTTCAATGTTTCTTTCACTTAGCTGCCACCTTGAGATCACTGCCGCTGCTGCTGCCAAAGTCTAAAAGACCCGGGGTCTTCTCTGTTTTCTCTGCAGACAGACCACCCTGTTCTGTCAGTGAGAAAGACCACAAGGAGACGAATAGACCATTTGAGAGAAACCCTTAGCGAAGCCTAAAAGTTTGTTTGTTTTGGATTTTTAAGATTTAATTTTATTTTATGTGTACGGGTGTTTTGCCGGTGTGTATGTCTGCATATCACACGTGTGCAGTACCCATGGAGGTCAGAAGAGGGCAACGGACCTCTAGGACCTGAAGTTATGGAGGGTTGTGAGCCACCATGTGAATGCTGGGAACTGAACCCGGATCCTCTGGAAAAGCAGCCAGTGCTCCTAACTGCTAAGCCATTCACAGCCCCTAGAAGTCTAAATTTTTAAAAAAAAAAAAAAAAAAAAGAAAAGAAAAGAAATGTAAGAGAAACTTATATAAGAATGGATGTTAATTGTTTTGCGTATTGGTAGAACATGCATATAGTTAGAAGGCTGAGCTGACATGAAGTGTCCACACTGAGTGAATAATTGGCACATGCCCATATAAGCTGCATCAAGGCAGTGGGGTTATGGGATTGGATGCTGTCTTAATTTCTATATGCTATTTCTTAATTTAAAGAACAGAAATCTATAAGGACCTGAATACAAAGACGTGTCTGTATTTCTGAACTATCTGATAAACTGATGTTATGGGAAAACTATCATTTCGATAAAAGTTAGACAAGAATAATGTCGACATGTCTGTGCTTCCTGTGACTTCCTTTGTTCATCCAGGTTCAGGAACAACTGTATAAAGAAAACGTAACGTGCATATCCAGTAGAAAACCAGGATTTAAAAAGCAAGGAAATTCATGGCTAGGGAGATGGTTCAGTGGGATAAGAGTGCTTGCTGAATTGAGGGCTGAATTCAGATCCCAGCACCCACAGGGGAAGCCTGGCACAGCCGTGCATGTGCTGGGTTGGGGCAGGGGAAGAGGCTTGCTGGTTTCCAGTCTGTCTTTGGGTTCAGTGAGACTCTGACTCCAAGGAGTAAGGCAGGGAGTGATAAAGCAGGACCCTGGCTGTTCTCCTAGTCTCCACACATGTGTGTGTATTCCACCTCCACCACACAGCACACACATACACAAACACACACTCAGATACACAGAGGAAATTCTGCCATTTGCAACCATGAGGATGAGCCTGGAGGACATTGTACTAAGTGCGATAAGCCAGGCATGGAAAGACCAAAATCCCATGCTTTACTGGCATGTGTAACCTGAGACAGAGTCGCGGACTAATGATCATTAATAGAGGCTAAGTGGGATGGGGAGGCCAGTTAGGAGGAGTGAGTGCTAGAGGTTTAAGGTGACTAATAGGTTGATTATCTATAGTTTATCGGAAGTTTTAAAACAGTTTAGCCTGGCAGTTATTCCTTTTAGTCCATGGACCCCCGGGGGTTCTCAAGCCTTCTTTAAATTATCAACCAAGTCAGGGTGCTTTTTTTTTTTTTTTTATGATGGCAGCAGGAAGTTGCCTCCTCCCATTGGATTGGCACTTCTATGGATGATGCAAAAGCAATGGTGTCTAGAACTAGTTACACGAAGAGTTGAGATCATGTGTATTTCACGGCTCAAAGAAAGCCAGCTGTGCTTAGGAATGTCCTTTAGATTCATTGTGTTCAGAGTCTGGAGGATACATCTTTTTGGTGTTCTCATTGACAACATGGGGAGTTCCCACAGTTATTGCCAGGAAAGACATCTGCGCAGGTGTTTCGGGTGAGGGATGAATGAACTGTTTTGTCCAATGAGCTTTATTTTACCCTGAATTACTGGCAGACAAACGGGTTGTTTGGACTTTATTATTTGGTAAATGTGTGTCTGTGCGTGTGTGTGTGTGTGTGTGTGTGTGTGTGTGTGTGTGTCCACCAGGGAGACTGTGCCGCTTTCCACGCTCACCAGCAGTGGAAAACTTTCTTTGCCTAAGCGTTCTCTAGTACCCAGTTTTACCTTTTCCCTCACACTTGCTAGTTAACCTACTAGGTGAAAAAGGTGGTTACAGTTGTTTGAATGCACAATTATTTGTGTGAATGTTTTCATTGATTTATTCTCATTATCGGTGTCCTTCAATTAATTTTCTTCTCACAGCTTCTTCGGTTATAAACTTAACTGTTATGTAAAGTTTATTAGCAAATGGGGACAAAAGACTAGAAGGAAATTCACCAAAAAATTAACAAATATTACTACTAAATACTGTGGTTACTAGTGTTTTTTTGTGCTTCCTTGATTTTTGCCAAATTAAATGAACACATCTTTAGTAATCATAAAAATCAGTATAAGTTCTTCAGATTGTATTCTTTCTGCTTCATCAAGTGTAATACCAATACTTTTCACATGTGGTAGGAATACTTTACAGCATCTCATGCTGCTGACAGACCCGGCTCCACCCATCCGAGATCCTCACACTGCCCTCTTTGCATGGCATTTGATCTGTCGCACTGTGCGCTGCACAGAACAGCAAGAACAGGGCTTCGTGAAGATGGACAGTTTGCTAATGCTGTTGGTGGCGAGTAGATCCTTCCAACCACAGCTGCTGGCTTAACCAGGGCTAGTTAGAGCTGATCCTTCTAGATGCCTGCAGAAGGCTTTCTTTCGTGCACAAATTTACACATCTTCAACTCACCTTTCAGGGCAGGAACTCTGAATCAATATTCAATTACTTATGACTTTCAATTTTTAATTAGCATGTGTCTCAACTGGATGGCTGAATGATCCTTTGTACTTTGAGAAGTCATTATCAAGAGTATTATTTTTGGCTTCTTTAAAGACATATATTTAATTATTTATTATGTGCCTGGTTCACATTGTGTCAGACCTCCAGGCACTCAGGAGGGGAGATTTTTAAACACATCAGAAAGAGATCAAAATTTTCCATGTATGCATCAGCTGAAGCATTGCTAGGTAGGAATAAAAGTACTTTAACATATAAAAGAGAATTCAGTTAGAAATGACACACATTTGTGCATGCATCCTCTCTCTCACACACAATATACTCCGAGACTTTTTTCAGTGGTGTATGTTCATTGTACATGGTTTAGAATACATGAGGACATGCTTGTACACACGTTTATAACGTCTTTGAGTACATCCCTACACAAACTTCTCTACTCTCTCTGTTTCTGCCCCTCCCAATTGCCCACTTTGTTACCCTTGACAGTTTGAAACTGCATATTTGTGGAATTTTTCTATGCTAAATCTTTAAGATAGCCTAGACCTGTTGAGGCAGTAGAGTAAATTAGTCGTTTTGAAAAAATAGGTGAGCATTTTCAAAAAACCAAATAACCTTTATATGCCAAAAATAAACTGAAAAATAATGAAATGACCAGACAGAATAACTATTGAACATGATAATGATGACTTATTTCTAGCTCTAAAACTAGCAAGCTGTACTGTTGTTTGTCGGGGGGGGGGGGACCCGCCATTTAACAGGAAGATACCTGTCCACCCCGACACTAAAATCTCCTGTTATCTTTACTTCATCTTCACGGTCACCTTGGAAAACTGGTGTCGTTGTTGCTGTTCTATAGCCAGGGGCATCAAAACTCAGAAACTAGTGTGCCTAAGGTCACCCAAGTAGCAAGTAATCAAAGTGGAAATTCAAAGCCAACTGTGTTGTACCCTAAAACCAATATTCTTAAGCTCTGGCCACCTCTTCGGGCCCCTTGAGGGATTTAAAATTACAAATATTAACAAAGTATTTTTTTTTACCAATGCCATTACTGTATATTTTTTAAATACTCATGAATGACCAATGTTAATCATAAAAATGTTAAAGCCCTGGCATAATAATGTCAATATAAATGCGTATGGCAGATGGAAAGCTCCAGTCTCTTTATTTTCGTATCACACAAAGACATCTACATAAAGAACAAGGTCTCACTGCATCTGTGCCGAAGGAATTCTTAATGTCCTGGTTCCTGTGTTAATGCTTTCTATCATTTGAAAATAGCTTTTGTAATTGCCAAAATGTCTGTGCACATTTGCTTCTAAATCACAGAAAGATTGTGAAGGAAGTTAAATAGAAAATTAAGCAAGAGGCAGAACACAACCGCCTCTCCGCTGCCGACCTTGATGCAGAACAAATTATTGAAAGGGAAGCAGGCTTTACCCAGTCCTTCTTCCAGTATCGTTTTTCTTTGTGTAGTCCACCCTGCTCAGCTTGAACAAAGGGAAATTGGTAAAAAGATAATTAGATCTTCTTTTTAAAAATGATCTACCAATAGCACCTTTAAAACCACCTGCATCTTCCCGGCAAATGAAATAACACACAACTATAAATGTTTTATGCAGCTATCAAACATTGATAATAAAGGTTTGAATATTTATTGTTACCTTTGGCCAGAGCCTGGGTTCACGCTTTAGCAGGAGAGGCGCAAGGGAAGCATCGCCTTTGGGTAGTACTGATTGGGATGGTGTCCGTATTAGAATATCCCTGTGGAAAAATGGGGCCCAGCATCCTTAATCTTCTTAATATGAACCTTCTCTTCACTTGTCTATAATCAGCTTTCTCTCAGATTCTAATAGATTCTCCTTTTTGCCCCCATAGAAAGCTCTGTGCTTCTTCACAATTGGGGATATTTAAATGACCCCAGATCCTTCTGGAGTTCACAGGAGAGATTTTCCTGGCTGTGCCCAGGGGATTTCATTGCCCCATTAGTACTGACTCCGGGCAAAATGTTTTTCTGTGAACATCAAAGTATTTTGAGCAGTTATCCGACTAATCTTACGAATGTGAAGTTCTCATTTTCCAGGCCACTTCTCACCTTCTGAGAATGGCAGGAAGGTGAAGCAGGGAAGTCATCCCCAAGTCTGACCATGTGGATGCAGCTGCCCTGTCCTGTTGCTGTGGCAAACACTCTGACCAAAAGCAGCTTCCTTTAGTGCGGGAAGTTAGGCCAGGAACTCAAGCAGCCACCATGGAGGACTACTGCTTGCTGTCCTGCTCTCCAGGGTCTTGTTCAATAACCTCCTTATACCTCCCAGGACCACCTGCCCGAAAGTGGCACTGCCCACCCTGGACTGGGCCCTCCCACATCAACCAGTAATCAAGAAAATGCCCCCATAAACTCGCCTGCAGGACAACTGGATGGAGACTTCTTTTTCAATTGAGGTTACCTCTTCTCAGATAAAGCTAGCTTGCATCAAGTTGACAAAAAGTAAATAATAATAATAATAATGCTTGCTTTGCTTATAATAATAGTAATAATGGGGTTTGCTTTGTGCTGGACCCAGTTCTGCAGGCTGTGCTTTATAAAGTCACTCATACCTCACAACACCCTTCTGAGATAGCACCCGGCTCTATCCTAGATGATATGCTGAAAAAAACTGAGAGCTAGGAATTCTCACAGACTTGTTCAAAGATTACCTGCTTAGAGAATGGTAGAGGTGGGACCTGATAACAACAGGTGGGCTGCATTATCAAGGCTGGAAGCACTAAGCATCCAAGAATCTGAGGTCAACTCGAGGAGAATAGGGAAGTTTTCCCTTCCTCTACATAACCCACAGCCTCTTTAATTGGGACACTACTATGTTGTTAGCACAGCCCCACGTGACAGTTAAAGGGACAGAGGTAAACAAGGAAAGCAAACGCAGATTTCTTGAGGAGGCAGCTTCTTATTCCCAGAATACACTGGGAAGAGAAAAGGCAGGAACGCATGGGCGCGGATATCTAAACAGGACCAAGAGGGAGAGAAGACGGCTCAGGGGTTCTATAAACTACCCAAGCTGAGTCTCAAGGAAGTCGGGACCCTTCCACCCTGGAGGGATAAAGCTGTTACTTCCGCTTCCTCCTCAGTTCAGTCTTCTGTAACTTTCAATCTTTGCTTCTCCTCCATCTTCTGTCTCTCACAAACGTTAAATTATTTGTTAGTTCCCAAGAACAAGCTCAACAACGCATTACACAACCTCCAACACCAAGTGTGCACTGAGCATCAGCTACCAACTGAGGTGGGACAGACCCACTTCCGCCCTCCAGACCTATTTCCTCCCTCCACACCCACTTCTGGTGTTTGATTTACAGAACACTAGTAGTAGAAAAATATCTCTCACTGTGACATTGACCCATATTTTGATCAGATGAGGTAGCGCTAGGGACCATCAAGAGGGAATACGTAGGTCTACCCCTCCTTGCTCTTGGCAGTGATGAACAACTTCCAGACTGAAGAAACATTTCCAGACATATATTTATAAATATAGGTAATGTAGCATTGGGAGAAATCATGTCCTGAAGCTTCTCATCTGCACACTGACTACAGCAATGCCGTAAGTCTTGTTTCCCAGCATCCTCTCCTCTACTGAGTTAGAAAGTGAAGAATTCACTGACAAATCAAGTGGGTAAAGAAAGAATAGAGAATTGTCTCTGATTATTTTAGTTTTTGGTTTTGAGACTTATTTTCCCTTCCAACATCTTGTTTCTCTACCAAAACAAAGACTACCACCTCCTTTCTGTTCATTGATGGGACCAACAGAGAAATAGCAGAAAATTCATTTTAGTCAAAAGGTATAAGTTAAGAGGTTGAAGAGACCCTAGACGTCATGGAGTACACCATCCAACTTTGAAAATGAAGAGGTACGTATCACAGTAAAGATACTTTCCTAAGGGTATCTCATTAACAATTGGAACTAACTAGAAGCTTAGGCCACAGGCCACAACAACAGCACATTTTCCTCTAGACATATACCAGAAGCTGTTCCCAGTGGTTACTAACTGGTAACTGTGAAATTAACATAAATCCAAATGAATATTATATAGCTTGTTTTTCTATATGATTCTGAAGTTTCTAGTTGATTCTGCAATGGTAATAGCAGTTAATAATTCTGGAGTTTCAGGGCGTGGTGGCCCATGCCTTTCCTTTAATTTTAATACTTGGGAGGCAGAGGCAGACTGTGAGTTCAAGACTAGTCTGGTCTATATAGTTGGATTCGAGGCCACTCAGACTACAAAGTGAGATCCTATTAAGAAAGAAAGAAAGAAAGAAAGAAAGAAAGAAAGAAAGAAAGAAAGAAAGAAAGAAAGAAGGAAGGAAGGAAGGAAGGAAGGAAGGAAGGAAGGAAGGAAAGAGAGAGAGAGAGAGAAAGGAAGGAAGGAAGGAAGAAAGAAAGAAAGAAAGAAAGAAAGAAAGAAAGAAAGAAAGAAAGAAAGAAAGAGAGAAAAAATAATAAATAATAATTCTGGAGTCACACAAGACAATGTTTTTTTCCCATCTCTCTACCACCACCCTGCCCTTTTTTTCCTGAGCCTACAAATCTCATGTTTATGAAACAAAATAGCCTATAAGTCATATTTTCTTAATAATCTCCATGTTTCCTTGGGCTCATCAGTGGGAGAAATTGTTAAGAACACAGGAAGAAAATAACGAGTGCAGACACAAGCTGGCATTGGCCATGTAGCTCGGTGGCAGAGGACTTGCCTAATGTGCACAAAGTCCTGGAGCTGACCTCCAGCACAAAGACAGGATGACAGAGAGACCTGGCCTGGTAAACACACAACACACAAACTACAGAGCCCTTCATTCTCCCCATTCTGCCCAAGAAATTCACCCTGAATATTTGATCCATAGTCTTGACTTTCAAACGCTGAGCCTACCAACCATACCTCAGAATAGTCCTTCCCCCTGCAAGTCTCAAGCCTGTAGACCACCTGCTCATCAGGCAACACATTGGATCCCTTGCACCCCAGACAAAAGATTCAAACAAATGGTTAGCTGATTCTGCCACTCTTGCACCAGCTGAACATCTTCTGGACAGAAAGCAAGAATTCTAGTTCTCATCTTTTCCCTGTAGACAGCCAAATGGAGTTGTAGGATATGGTAAAAGAAAGTGTAGTGTGGCTAAATAGATGTGTGATAATAAATGATGATTTAAGTAATACCGTGCCTCATTTGTTTCCAAAAGCATGAAGATCACTCTTATAATTGCCTCAAAAATCACAGGGAGGGTTTCTTAAAGTTGGATTGGATTGCATGGTTTCCTCGTTGACCAATCAACACCACACAGGTTGAGCAAATTAGCCCCCACTCTACTCTTGGGATTTCACAGAAGAGGCCACCCTGAAGTTCCTAGCCTAGCATGTGGTGAGCTGAACCTCATCTGTCATTGGTCACCATCAACATCTTTTATCTACCCCACTCAAGGCAGCTTCCCATGGCTTACTTATATTTCTCGATTCATAAAACGCATTAACTTGTAATACCAATGTATTTGCTTAACAATTTCAAAGGACATACTAGATAAGAGGACTAAGTTATTGTGCTCCACTGCACAACTACAGAGTGGCTATGGATAGCAATAACTTACATTTTACAAAAGCTAGAAAAGGGGATTTTAAATGCATTCACCATAATGAAATGATAAATGTTTGAGGAGATGGAAATTCTTATATTAATAAGACATTATACAATTATATATGTATATCATACCCTATAAATACACATATATAATTTTATATGTCAACTTAAATGCTTTAAATATACTAATAAAATCGTGATGCTATAATATAAAAAAACTTTTCTCTTCCACAGATGTAACAGCTGTTTGATTTTATGTGATCTTTTCATTTCCTTCAACCTCTTGAAGGCAACCATTGTTTTATTACAAATTCACTAAAGATTCAAATATGCTTAAAACACTTGCATTTTCTGGTTTAATATTAAGGGGAAAACTTAAGCAATTTCCACTGCTTTAGGTCTCCTATAATTTGCTTTCTTTATCAGATTGTATTTTTAGATATATTTTAGTAATTTCACTCTTTAAAATCATTAATAGCATTTCAACATAAAGTCACACTTTCTAATTTGAAACTGGATTGCTTTCTAAAGTTCAGAGAAATCATCTCCTTATGGGTATTTAGTAATTGCCTGCTTTTTCATTCATTAAAAAAATAATAATAACTCATTTATTAATGAGAGAAGTACTGCTAAAATCCCCTTGTAAATTTCCTGAATGTACTCTCTTGTGATTCCTTTTGTTCTCAATCTTTTTATATTTAGAATATTTGTAACTTTGTTACTTAACCATTTTTAAGCCAAATGTTGACTAAAATAGCATTATACAATTATTTATGACAGTAAAACACTTTTTTTATATTAGTTCCTGGAGGGTTAGGAAAGGTCTCATTGCTCCATCCTCACCCAAGAATCCCGCTGTTCAACACTTTTACAAATATAGCCTGTATATAAATATAACTAAGATAATATGAGTGGTAAAGGACAAGAAGGCTCATGTCCAATCAATATATTGAAGCTCTGGGAGTTTTACACACTATTGTTCACTTTAGGGAGACCCAGAAGAGAATCCGTATCTATTGTAAGGAAATAGACAAAACAGCAGGGCTTTAGCCATTCAACGCCTATTAAAGAATAATGGGAAAAAAACTTTTATGTCAGTAAAAACAAAATCTTCTGGGATTACTTGGGTTCTTTGTAATGGATAGCAACAGGCTTTGGATCAACCTCTATAGGTTCTGTCCAGAGATTATTTCTTGAAAGTGTACTCCGGTTTCTATTTAGTATCCAAACATAACCACCCATTCATTCATTCAATCAATGGCTACTTTTAACTTCTGCTCTATGCCAAGAACAGATAGTAAGGAATAGACATACAGACACCAACAACCTGGGCAAATCAGAAAGAGTCATGTGTGCACATTGGTTCAAGTTGGTCTGCAGTTACTGCATGGAACAGGCTAACACAGACAGGTGATTGCCTTCATCTCTGTCTATATGCTCTTTCTAAAGGCTTATAAATCTGTAAAATAAGCTAGAGCTGAGAAGACACACTTCTCCGTGGAAGCATTAATAGCCTACAGTAAAGTGATATGAAGTATGCAAGACTCTAGCTCAATCTGGAGTCCTTGTCATATAATCATCTTATATCAAGCTCCTTCGCTTTCAAGAATAAAATTGTCTTGAATTAAAGATAGACCCCATGTGAATACCACCAATCAAAGCCTACTTAAAGCAACTGCTGAATGTGGTAGACTTTTTGAAAGTTAAAGTTTTTAAATCTTGTGTGTATGTGATGGATATGTATGTATATTCATGTTTATTTGTGTGATTACTAGCATGTGTGTGTTGAAGTTTGCAAGGGATGGTCACAGGACAACCTTGGGTTTTGGTCCTCACCTTGCCCCAGGAAAACTGTCCTGAAAGCTTCTGAGGATAATCCTGTCTCTATTTTCTGTAGGCTTTCATAGAAGTCCTCAGAGTAGAGGCACGTTCACTCCCCATGTGCTTGGCCTTTCTGAAGGTTATGGAGATTCGAACTCAGGTGCTTTATCACCTGAGCCATCTCCTCGAGCCACATTGAGAGATATCGTTGTGTTTTGTTTTGTTGTTTTGAGACAGGGTTTCTCTGGGTAGTCCTGGCTGGCCTTCACCTTGCTCTGTAGACCAGGCTAGCCTCAAACTCAGACATCTGCCTGTCTTCTGCCTCCTGAGTGCTGGAATTAAAGGCATGTGCCACTACTGCACAGTTTTGTGGTTTTGTTTTTGAAAGATAGCTTTTTTTTTTATTTTATATCCCGACTACAGTTTCCCCTCTTTCTCCTCCTCCCAGCCCCTCCCCCACCCTCTTATGCCCCACCCCAGTCCACCCTTCCTCTATTTCTGTTCAGTAAATGACAGGCATCCCATGGATATCAACAAAACACAACATATCAAGTTGCAGTAAGACTCAGCATCTCCTCTTATATTAAGGATGGACAAGGTGAGCCAGTATGAGGAATAGGGTCCCAAAAGCCAGCAAAAGAGTTAGAGACAGCCACTGCTCCCACTGTTAGGAGTCCTATAAGAAGACCAAGCTAAACAACTGTTCCTTATATGCCGAGGGCCTAGGTCGGTCCCATGCAAGCTCCCTGGTTGTCAATTCAGACTGTGTGAGCTCCTATGAACCCAGGTTAGTTGATTCTGTGGGTTTTCTTGTGGTGTCCTTGACCCCTCTGGCTCTTACAAACCTTCCTTCCTCTCTTCAGCAGGATTTCCGGAGCTCAGCCTAATGTTTGGCTATGGGTCTCTGCATCTATTTCCATCAGTTGCTGAATGAAGCCTCTCTGGTGACAACTGGGCCAGGCACCAAACTATGAGTATAGTAGACTATCGTTAGGCACCATTACATTGACATTTATTCCCTCCAGTCATGTTTAGTTCTATCCTAAGTCTCTGGATCATCCAGCCTGTGGGTCCTGGTACTCCAGGCAGTGTCAGAGGTGACCTTACTCTTCTGGCATGGGTCTTAGGCTGGGCCAGTCATTGGTTGGCCACTCCTTTAATCTCTAGGCCACCCTTACCCTGGCACATCCCATAGGTAGGACAGACTATAGGTCAAACATTATGTGGATAGGTTGGTGTCCCAGTCTCTCCATTTGAAGTCTTGCCTGGCCACAGGAGAAGGCCAGTTCAGGCTATATATCTGCTATTGCTAGGCGTCTTAGCTGGGGTCATCCTTGTGATTCCTGGGAGGTTCCCTTGTGCCAGGTTTCTACCTGACCCCCAAACACTCCCCCTTTCCAGCTGTCTCTTTCAATTCTCTCCGCCTCCATCCCTCCCCCAACCTGATCATTCATGGTATCTTAACGTGAGAAAAACGTATTTGTTCTCTGGCCCGTCTCATTGGTTATACCCTGTACCACTGACAGCACTTCCCCCGCCCTTTTCTCTGGATCACCTCACACTAAAGAACCTGGAGAATTCAAGAGGTGTCATATTTCTTTAGGCAGAGGCTCTGGCTTGGTAGGTAACGCACCCTTCTGACTATGTGATGTACCGGTGTGCTTGTATCTAAAAAATGCATAAGAGCTTTTGAATGTGAAAGATGATGATGAGACCTTTTAATAGATTATCCTTCCACATCTAGCATTTTTTAAAGAAATTTTCTTTATTCAAGATGAGAAGATAAATGATAATAAAGGTACATGACACCATTCACTATCAGAAAGCAATTTGAGACTTTCTGCCAAGATGTTGCAAACTGGAAAGCAGCACACACATTTAAAATCATACACAACTTAATTTCCAACACTGAGTCTTATAAGTATTTCTATACAATAATGTTTTTCACTTATAGCTCCTGTACTCTAAAATAGGAACAAATTCTCTAAATCTTTAAACCATTTTTTTTAATGAAGAAGAAACATAAAATGTAAAAACACATTCAGAATCAGGGTAGTATGTTGTCATGTTAGTGTCTATTAGGCATTACATGTCAAACCATGTGCTTTACTCTATCAGCTCCTACAGCAGTTCAACATCAGAAATCATCTTCCTGTCACAGATGAGAAACCTTCCCCAAGGTCACATGGCCAGTAAGAAATGAGTCAAGAATTAAAACACAAGGCCATTTGATTCTGAAAGTTACTCTTTTTCTCCCCAAAACTACAACTAGCAGGAACTGAGGAATTCTGCTCTTTGGGTTCCATCCCAGCCCTACTGAGAACCATATGACAATTGAACTAGCCACTTAATGTCTTTGTTCTTCCGTCTCCTCTTCTAATAGGAGTCACATAACTACCTCCCAACGAGCAGTACAGATGACATGAATTCACGATGGAGAAGTATCCTGGACCATGTCTGCTACCACACTACTGACAGAGCAAACGAATTCATGCAATTTTGACTTAACAATGCCTCATTAACTTTATCAGTTAGTGCAAGACAGATTGTGAAAGCACGTCCTGCTTGAAAACTCACTCGCTGGAGCATCACGCATTCTGAGCTCCAGAAGTTCATTCTGAGCCCCAGAAGTTGAGGAGATCTTGCAGGGCAACCTGATGAGAACAAAACTCAGATCGGTAGAGATGGCAGCGCAATGGTTCCATTCCCCCAAAGAGGAATGCCTGGAGGGACACCACTGTAGGACACTTAACCCGCGGTTTTCTGCTTCCAGTCGTGAGAGTGGAGATCTCAGTTACGAAGTGGAGTGACTTCAGCCAAATGCGAGAAGGATTTATGAACTGTCAAGGCTCCTTGGAGTTCTACTCATGGATGCTATTTTAGAACCGTATGGTTTACTGGCTACAGAATGCTTAGTCAAAGTGTACCCGTCATGCCTAGAGGTAGTGCTTTTCTGGCCTCCAGATTCTAGTCTATTATAGCCCTTTCTCTTCTGAGTTACCCCGCTGTGCTGTGAAGTAAGCACATTTCATTTCTACAGGATGCAAAGGACCAGGTTATCTTAAAGTATCACCCCCCCCCTTTTTTTTTTTTCTTTTGGAGACAGGATCTCTCTAATGGAGTCCTGGTTGTCCTGGAACTTGCTATGTAGACTAGGCTGACCTCAAACTCACAGAGATCTGCCTGCCTCTGCCTCCAGGTGCTGGGATTAAAGGCATGAGCCACCACTCCCAGCTAAAATATCACTCTTAAATGTATTTACTTTTGAATCTGAACCAAAGGAATGAAAGATCAATGGCTGGGTTTCAGAAATCAGTCATGCAGTTGTGGGAATACTTCAATGTAACTTTGAACTTTTCTGAGTCTTTTTATAAAGTATCCCTTGCAGATTGACATGGGAGACAAAAGAGGTTATAGATGATTAGTTTTCCTGATCTAGCAAATTCAACTTGTAAACACTGGTGTGAACCAATATTTACCAAGCAAACCACGTACCAAGGCTTGTGCCAAGTGATATGAAAAATAATTAGAGTTCAAAGACCCCACGTATAACCTTGGGTTCAATCATGAGGAGAAAAATGGGGGTAAAATGTCTGGCCTATTTCCCAAAAGCAAACAACTGAGCCAGGGAAAAAAGGCATGTGTTTAAATAACTGGGATCTGAGGCAGAATGTGGAGGGGATTTTATTGAGAGTAAAACTGCCGAACTTGGGGAAAGGAGACAAAGTCCCACTGGAGATGGTCTAACTCATCTACGGATCCGCTAAGTGTGGGATCATGTGTACAGGCAAACACCACAAGTGTTCAGAGAGCCACAACACAGTAAAATGCACACTGCAGTGGCCGTGAAAACAGCGCCCTGCTCTCTCGGATGCTTTGGAAAGAACCTCCAAAGTGTACAGAGACCCGGGAGCCTCGGGAGCCATCAGGTGTCTGTGAGGCAGAGGTGTATGGTGTAGTGTCTGACAGAATACTCTAGGTAATACGTTCCTACTCATTGTATCCCGTTTTTGAGTTTTGCTCAAACGATAATATTCATAACTTTTTCTCATTCTTTAGGGTGTTTAATGACTTTAGAAAAATACAAAAACTGATTTAAAATCTTCATTTCCAGCTTTAGAACAAGCCAGAAAATACACAAAAAGATAGACTCCCTCTGCCATTCCATACATTCTGGAGAAGACTACGTACGGCATAGAGGAGAGACAGGAACATCAGTTCCAGAGAACGAATAATCCAGAAAAGCATGGCTTGACCAAGCCGTGGCAGCATCCCTGACCTTCAGGGCAAAATCAGATACACTCTTTTTATTACTTTGGGGTGTGTGTGTGTGTGTGTGTGCGTGTGTGTGTGTGTGTGATCTCCCTAGGAACAGTATCACACAACACCTGCAAAGCACTGGAAGTATAAAAGAGTGCAATGTACAGACTGAATCTTTAAGGTCTAGAATCTACCAGAGACCCATAAAGAGTTACGATGTGTTATGCCAAGGTTACAATCTCAACAAAAGCACAATATCCTGATAGCAAAATCGAGACAGCTGATGAGAGAGTTAAAGAGGGTCACAGAGAAAGCTTGGATTTTGAGAGGTAAGACCGCACCCAATGAAGATGTTGGAGCCCGGCTTTCATTCCAAGTAGCGCGCATGCAGAGGGTACAAAGAGTGAGGAGGGCTAGGAAGGACGCTGCTAAAGACAGCTCTATTTCAGACTGGTAGACATTGTGGCTGCTCATGGTTCTACTTCAGTGGCGTTCTGAAATAACTTTCAAAGAACCAATAATGGCCCATTCCTTATGTTGAGACATTTTTGTTTTATTCTTTGATGACTCCTGTGCATTAGCCAACAATATCCCACTGGCACAGAACTGGCACCCAATAGGAAATACACATTTTACCAACTGTAGAGAAAGCGGGACTAACTTCACACGGCAAAAGAACACAGGCTGCCTAATATCTACACTCATTCCCACGAATTGCCAAGAACACTTAAATTGACCTCATAGGGGGCCGTTAAAGAGTGTTTCCACCCAGCTTGCTTCCCAGTCAATACCTCAGGAATACGAGGGCTGTTCCCCTGAGTTACAAAGTAACCCCTCAGTGAGACTAATTAGATTTTTCAAAAAAAAAAAAAAAAAAACCACACAGGTTATTGATTTGAGAATTGAAAATAGTATTGATGTACAGTAGTTGGTTATACTTGAATAAGAATTACAGAATTTTTAACTAGGAAAAATAGGATGTATCTACAAGAATTTTAATATAAAAGATTTGCATGATATAAAACCTCTTACAAATCCAGGGCTTCCAGAATCAAACATTATTAGGATAATTTCATAAAACATCTAAAAATTAAGATCGAGTGCATTAGTATATTGAAATATTGGTTTTTATTCCTGAAACTAAAGGCTACAATATTCTCCAGGTGACATTTATTCCTTTGAAGGTTTGTAATTATAACCTCTACTTGTATTAGAACTGAGTCTACATTTATTTCACCAGTATTCATTCATTCAACAAACATTTATGGGACATCACTGTCGTGCGCACCCACGCATAAAGACATTTCTCAATAAAGATGCTGATGTGAACTGAGAACATACAGAACCATGCCATGGGACGGGCACTTTGTTACTTTTCATGCCCTACTTCATTTCAGTATCATCATCTTAGAAGCAAAGTGTTGGCGTTATCTTTATTTTTCAAATGAGCAGTAAAAGAATCCAGTAATCTGAGCAAGAATTCCCAGCTAACTCGCAGATGGCTTAGACATAGTTCCACGCTTCTTCTTCCCTTTCTTTCCAATTCCTAAAAAAGTAAAGATGTTCAGATTCAGTGCTCAGCCCTGTGTCCTTTTCTTGCTCACAAATCCCATCTGGCCTCTCTGATCATCAGGACTGAACCAAACACAAGAGAACAGCATTGTTGGACCATTTACCCATAAGCTGTAACATCAAAATTATTCTGTAGCCTAAAATATTGTTTTAGATCTATTTCCTAGTTAGAAAGACAGATAACTCCCCCCCCCCGCCCCCGAAATCAACGTAGTTGCCTTGAAGGTATCCCGAGCTTCGAGTGACTTCCCTCTAAATCTGTGGTCCTCAGCCTTCGTTCCCTTGAGGAATAGCACGTTCTTCTACTTGATCTCAAATATCAGAATCCTGGAACTTATTCTGGATTCCTTTTCTTTCCTCACTGTTTGTATATCGTCCATTAACAAGCCATGTGAACTACATCCCCAGAATGCTTCGCAAATCTATCCACCCTCATCTAGTTCAGTTCCTGGATCCCAAACTAAAGCAGAATTTGTGGTGTTGCTTTCTATTTTTCCCCTGACGTCTTTAATTCAAGACTGCAAGGGAAATGTTTTAGGGACTGTAAAGAAAGGTGGTCGCCACCACAGCCAGTTGAGATAGTCCAGGAAAAACAACGTGAAAGAAGGAGATTTGAATGATAAATGTCACAGCCTCTGCTTCAGCTTGGCACAACCCGGAGTTACCTTGAAGAGGGAACCTCAGTTGAGAAACTACCTAGATCAGATTGGCCTCTGGCCATGTCTGTGAGATGTTTTCTTAATTCCCAGTTGATGTAGGAGGCCAGTCCACTGTGGGTAGAGCCGTCCCCTAGGCAGGCAGGACTGAGCTGTATAAGTAGCTGAACAAGTCATCGGTAAGCAACACTCCTCCATGGTCTCTTCTTCAGTTCCTGCCTCTGATGTCCTGCCTTGATGTCCTTCAGACAGAAACTGTTACTTGGCAATGTAAGATAAAACAAATAATTTCCTCCCTAAGTTATTTTTGGTCATAATGTGTATCACAGACACAGAAAAGTAACTAATACAACAAGATAATACATAATGATAACAACTAAGGAAAATTTACGTAAGGAAAGGCAATATATTTCCAGAGAAGAACAAAAGAGAAAAAAGAATGAAGCAGGTACTAGTGAGGTCTGAAGTGTTTCTCTTCCTGGTGTAAAGAGCTTAACTCATATAATTAGCTGTTATTAAAAACAATTTAAGTCAACATGTTTAAACATGAGTTAGCTGACCTTAAAATTCTCTATGTTCAGCTCTCAAACCATCTATAAAGATATTGTAAGAACGTCTTTGTTTAGCTCAGTTACTGTGTAGCTAAATTTCTGCTTATGGCTCTTAGTTATTATTACTAGTCACTGCTAGTAATGCAGTTAGTGATGAGAAAGATAAAGGCATTCTATCAGCTTCAGGACTTGTGACAGCAGAGGACATATTCACATACTACATTCTAGCTCAAAAGAGAGAGGTATGTTTTCCTTGTTGCATGCTATACAAGCAAATTAGATTGCATATCACAGATTTATTAATGGTTATTCTTTAAAGTGAAAAATAAATGATGCAAAACAGAGACCGTTCACTTAGGCTACAAATGTTATAGGTGATCATTCTGAAATAATGGGAAACGAAGTGATCTCCGCCCCCTCATCACTGAAGACAGTTGTCTAGTATCCTGTTTTGTGGAGAAGCATAATGTCCAAGGAAAATCACCATATCCATCACTTTGAACACTACCTTCCTGTAAAGCCGATGGCCAAAAAGTAGAGACAGAAACCCCATGATAACTCCTCTATGTCCTGACTCCAGCAAAAGTGCTGGTCTTCCTTTGCTGAATAGGTAATCTCTCTCCCAACTGAGGCACTTTAAGCAAGGAAGAAAGCTTACAGAGAAAATAATTGTCAATATATTAAACATAACTGTCAATAGATTAAACATCCAGGAGAGGCAGCAGGACATGGTTGTAAATTACAAAGATACAGTGTAACTAAATAAATCTCCTACGCACAGCCATACACAGATCAGTCAGAGATATCAAGATACCCAGAGAAGCAAGTATTTTCTGGGATATAGATAACTACAAAGCAAGATAGCAAATTCATTCTTGTAAACAATAAACGTGGAACAAAGGGCCAGTTTCTATCCAAGCTAAGAAATTATTCTTTTGAGCTTTTCTTGTGAAGAAATCCATAAGCCAGGTGCTTGACCCCTAGGCCCCAAAGTGTGTTGTAGAGATTAGCAAAATATCGTGTGGGATGTAGTTTAAGCTCCTAAAAAAAATAGAGATATGTAAATATATTGTTGTTAGCATTGATTAGATCGTCCAAGCAAAATTGAGACCACTTGCAGTGAATTTTAAAGGAAAACTCCCAAATGAATATTTCAGGCCAGAGTGCATTTCTCTTGAAGCATGTGAATATTATCCAACTCTGCACCTTAATGGCTTGAGTGCTCCGTTAGATTAATAAAGATGCCAGTTCCTAGCTCACCGGCTGAAGACTCATGGAGTCTGCTGTGAGTGTGTTGGGGCTTTTACTGTGGGTGTGGATAGATGCACAGAGCCCATGTAAGACCCAGGCCAGTGGCTTTTGAGGAAGAGTCTCACAAAGCTGAGAAAGGTGAACTTAACCTCACAGCAGTACCAATTTCTTGACTGAAAACAGCAATATTGCAGCAGGCCATCAGCTGTGATCAACAGATTTCCAGGCCACCAATAACTCGGTCATAAATGACTTGCCATCATAGATACAACCAGAAGTGTTGGTAGTTTTCATAAATATACTGGCATGTATGGACTATCTTCTTTTGGGACTCAAAACAGCTGCAGAGTATTTAGCCTCTAACCCAGAATTGAGGAAACAATGAATTTAGCAAAATCCTAGAAATCCTTTGTGCTGGCTAGTCTTATGTCAACTTGACACAAGTTAGAGTTATCTGAGGGGAGGGAACTTTAATTAAGAAATTTCATCCATAAGATCCAGCTGAAAGGCAATTTCTTAATTGATTGATGGGGAGGGCCCAGTCTACTGTGGGTGGTACCGTTCCTGGGCTGGTGGCCCTGAGTTCTATAAGAAAGTAGGCTGAGCAAGCCATGGGGAGCAAGCCAGTAGTAGCACCCATCCATGGCCTCTGCATCAGCTCCTGCCTCCAGGTTCCTGCCCTGCTTGAGTTCATGTGCTGACTTCCTTAATAAGGAACATTGATATGGAAGTGTAAGTCAAATAAACCCTTTTGCTTTTTGGTCATGGTGTTTCATCCCAGCAATAGAAACCCTAAGACATTCTTCTCACTTTCCTTTATGTTGTATTTGAGGGGCTACCTGGCAGGGGCTCATGGATTAGCTTATTGTATTTCAACTGAGGTATTATTAACATTCTGTTCTGGTGGATGGAACATCAGAGAATCAGATAACCTGGCCTTAGAACTGCTGGAGAGTCAACCAAAGATAGTAGCTGATTGATTAACCTCTTTAAAAAAAATAATGAAGCAGACATAGCAATACATGCTTGTAATCTCAGCACTTTGAGGCTAAGACCATGTTTCAGACCAGCCTGGGACATATAGCAAGTTCTAGGCTAACCTGGGCTATATAATTAAGTATGTGTCTCAACCTCCAACAAGAGGTTGGAATGTAGTAGTCCAGACCTTGTGCTCTTATAGAAAGGGAATGGGTTTTAGAGCAAGCAAAGCTGTATTTGTGTCTAATGCCACTACCCATGGTGACACCTGGGGAATTCACTTCCCGTTAATGGGACTTATTCTCTTCATCTGTAAAACATTTAGAGCACTCTGGTTGTTTTCATAGAGTATCTTCTCATTAGCTTCCTCTCTCATTCTACCCAGCCACCCTGGACAACAGCTCTCCCACTGAGACCTTCATGGGTCCTTGGCACCTTGTCTTTTTCTCACTTGAGAAGTTCATTACAATGTGTGCCACCCTCCTAGCCTCTCATCTTCCTTATCTCCTGAGCTCCAGGTCTAATGCTCACACTGTCCAACCATGTGTCCAAATTCAAGTATCTCAGACCAAATCAACCATCTTCCCTTCCTTTCTATTTTGTCAAACACCAGCATTCTCTACATCTAACAAACCCAAGCCTTGCCATTAACTTTTGTCCTCTGCTCTCTACTTGCATTCTGCTGTTTTACAATTCTCCAGCCCAATAAGATCAATGCTATCTTAGTTATCAAAGAGTTAAAATGTATATCTCCATTCCAAATCTTTCCCAAATTCTCATCAGATATCCAACGCCTGTTGGAATTCTACCCAGAGTGCATGCCTTTAATCCCAGCACTTGGGAGGCAGAAGCAGGTGGGTCTTTGTGAGTTTGAGGCCAGCCTAATCTATATAGTGAGTTCCAGGCTAGCCAGCACTACACAGTGAGACTCTGTCTGAAAAATCACACAACGACAATAAAATAAAACAAAAACAAACAAGCCCCAACTTTATCCAGAGAGCTTAACAGGCACCTCAAACTCCACATGTGTAAAGTTGGACTCTGGGTTCCCACTCCTACAATCAACTCTTCCTGCATGCTTTTCCATCTCATTTATAAACACTCAGCCACTGCTACACCACTACCACCACCACCATCACCACCACCACCATAACCACCATCACCACCATAACCACCACCACCACCCACCACCACCATCACCACCACCACCACCACCACCTACCACTACCCACCAACCACCACCACCACCATCACCACCACCACCACCACCCACCACCCACCACCACCAGCCAAATCAGTACTCTGGTCAATGGAGACCCTTAACAACCAACACCAGCATTGACTTTTGTCTGACTTGTTCTATAACTCACAATGCCATTGTGTGTCTTTGATCTTTGTTCCTCCTTCACCTAAAAATACTTCCCAACCAAATCCATATCCAACTCATCCTTCAAAAACTAACTCAGATGCCACACTGTCCCCCGAGTGGCCTATCTAGCCCTTCCCTGGAGGAAGCTGATCTCAGGTCTCATCTCCAACCATTTTTCCTTGCTCTCTTTTGCCCTCTAATGGCTGTGACACACACTCTCTCTCCCTCCCTCCTCCTCTCCCTCCCTCCCTCTCTTTCTCTTTCTCTTCGGCACACTACGTGTAAATTTCCTACCACACAATAGATAACCAGAAAATGACCAAAAAGTACTCTAAACATGTGAGTGTAGACGGTAACTTAGAATGGTCTGTGGGACGGCAGTGGAGGTGGAAATGACTGCATTCCTTAGAAAAATGTGTCATGGCTACAGAGTGTCAGCCAAGTAATCTAAAAGGCAGGGTGGGGTGAAAGCAAGGAATAGGGTCTACAGGAGCAACGGGATCTCTACTGCACAGATCAGTAAGGGGAAGCCTTCCTGGGAATCCATAGAACGGCTCGTGTATTAAGCAGGCTACAGCACACTAATGCTTTACTGTAAGTTAGGGTCAACTCTTTCTTTCTGAGCTCTTTAGCTCATGTTTATGGCTGCATGCACCTATCCAAACTAAGTGACCAGAACGCGGGGCCTCAGTTAGTCTTGTTCTTCCTATTGTTAAAGATAATCCCTTCTTAGGTGTTATTACCAGCTCTTCAAATATGAGGGGAAGGGAAGTAGTTGAAACAGAGCCTCATTCTGTAGCCCAAGTTGACCCTCAAAGTCATGGTAATTCTCCTGCCTCAGCTTCCTGAGTACTGGGATTACACATGTATGCCACCATAGCAGGATACCATACCTTTTTAGTTCTAAGAGAACATTATGAACAACTTCATGCTAACCAATTAGACAATTGCATGTTCTGGAAAAAAATTACAAAAAGCACTTCATCAATAAATAGAATGAGTATGCCAATAGCAAGAAACTGAATTAATAATTGAATAATTCCAACAAAGCTCGGGCTTCATTGGGAATTTTCTAGAACTATATGAGGAAGAAATAGTAGCAATGCCATATGGGCTCTTTAAAAAGCAGAGCTTCCCAACTCCTTCTATTGGTGTGTGGTTCCATTAGAGCACAGAGCTCTGGCCAAGGAGGCAAATCCATTGTTTCCTGGGGTGGTCCAGGGCAGTGGTTGGTAGCCAATGGGCATTGAGGCTCTCTTCAGAATAATAAAACTTTAAGCCTAGATCATGGTGGCAGCACCTCGGTTGGGTGACTCTACCAAAAAGGAAGAAACCTGTACACTTCCAATGAGTGATATTTTAATACTGGAGTGCTTTAAAAAAAAAAAAAAAGTTGAGAGAGTACCTGAGCTGACCTACTCTGGTGATCAAATGGCCGAACACCCTAACTGTCATGATAGAACCCTCATCCAGTGACTGATGGAAGCAGATGCAGAGATCCACAGCCAAGCCCCAGGTGGAGCTCCAGGAGTCCAATCAGCAAGACAGAGAAGGGATTATATGAGCAAGAGATATTGAGACCATGATTGGAAAAAGCACAGGGACAAATAGCCAAACTAGTGGAAATACATGAACTGTGAACCAATAGCTGAGGAGCCCCCATGGAACTGGATCAGGCTCTCTGGATAAGTGAGACAGTTGATTAGCTTGAACTGTTTAGGAGGCCCCCAGACAGTGGAACCGGGACCTGTCCTTGGTGCACGAGCTGGCTTTTTGGAACCTAGGGCCTATGCTGAGACATTTTGCTCAGCCTGGGTGAAGGGAGGAGAGGACTGGACCTGCCTCAACTGAATCTACCAGATTGGGCTGACTCCCCACGGGAGACCTTGCCTTGGAGGTGGTGGGGATGGGGGGTAAATTGGGGGGAAGGCTGGGGGGTGGGAGGAGGGAAGACAGGGGAATCCGTGGCTGATATGAAAAATTAAATTAGTTATAAAATAAAAAAAAATTAAAAAAAAACTATCTCCCCTTTACCAACTTCTATGGTTTTTCTCTGACTTTATCATGATCATTTAATTTTGAAATGGAAAACTTAAAAGAATTGTGGATCTGATACTCAAAGTGTTTGTCTTACACAAGCCATTTCAGCTCTCTGAGTGTGTTTGTTCATTTGTAAAATGTAGACAGTAATGTTGATTAGTTCAGCTTTTTCACTCAGCTGAGGTTTTCGATTCTAATCCAAACCAATGTGGCCCTACTCTTCTCTGGTCCCCAGGTCTATTGAGTCCGCTGTCCTGTACATCAGGTCTCGTGTACAGTGGGGCCAGACACCTGTCCGATCTGGTTTGGTCTGGGTGTTGCTCCGCCTGTGGCCAGCCTTCTCTCCAACATCCGAGCAACTTGAACAGGTACTGGTGAATGAGAACGTGATTGGCTGTGACTGAGCTTAACCACCCCTATGCCCCTTCTGTTATAAGCTCCTGACTCAGAATGTCATCTCAAGAACTGGAATCTACCTTCTTCAAAACCTCCCTGATGCCCCCACCCAAAGAGGCAGTGAGTATCCCTGGAAGGGGAGACCACAGAGGAGCAAAGGGAAAAATCTGAAAAAAAAAAGAAGTAAGTTCTTGTTTGCCACACAAACTCTGAGAGGAAGTATCTAGCTCATCCAGCTCCTGTCACGTGTTCCTCGCTGCTCACCATCATGCACCTGTCCTGTTCTCTTCTCTGGTGAGAGGAGACTCAACACCCCAACCCACCCCCACTGGATCAGATGTGTGTCCTTGGTTCACTGATGTCGATCCTCCCAATCTACCTAGGAATTCTGGTGACTAAAGACAGACACAGTCTTGCTAAGGAGGCAGACGTGGTATGTAGAACTTCAGGCATCGTATAAAAATAGCAGCTTTGTGGAGTAAGTGGCCTCTACAGTCACCCACCCCTGAGCCACCTCCTACACTCCCATTCCTTCTCACTGTGGTGCCTCCAGGCCACAGCTGACAGAGACACGCCAGGAGAAAGAAGTATGACACTTCACTTAGAGGACACATCTTGCACAGTGAGTGTTTGACGGTCAGCAGCTACCGAAGTTCCCATGTGTGCCAGGCAGCACCTGGCCTCGAGTTGACAAGAAATAATGCAGACCCATATCTTCAAATGGTGCTTATCTGTGTTGACCAAGCCAGCACAAACAAGATCTAGCAAAGTCTTAAATGACCTCTTGAATCAGATCTGAAAACAGCCAGTGCTGCATAAGCAACAGCCTGTGGAGGGAAGGAAAAAACACTGTGAGACTAGCCCAAATATAAAACAGGGCCTCTACTAAGACATCAAGAGAATCCACTCACTCTCTGACTAGTTGGAATAGCGGGTTCAGAAATACAACAAGGTGTGCTCATGAGTTAGTCTCCAATTCCATGTTGTAACAAAGCGAATCCATGGAGTGTCTGGCCACCCTCTGTGACTCCACACAACTTCTCCAGAGTTGACAGTCTCCTCAAAGTGTGGGCCTACAGAAAACTGTGAACAAAAGTTAGCCAGATCCACTTCTCTTCATTCATCTGTCTCTGTTTTGTAATATGTGTAATGTTCACATATTTGGAATAAAAAGAACCTCCAAAAGTAGTATGAAAATTCTATTCACTAAATCATCCCCAAGCTGTAGTGTCTGTGTGTGTCTTTCTCTCTCTTGTGTGTATGTGCTCCTGCACATCATGTACTCCTGCACGCATGCACAAGTGTGTAAAATTTGTCTGGCCTAAATTCACTGTAGTAGTTTGAATGAGATGTGCCCCATAGTCTCAGGCATGTGAACACTTGTCCCCAGACGACTCTGTTTGAGGAAACCTTTCCTCCCTGAAGGACCAGTGACAGTTAACCGTGTCTGGGGTACAGAGTACCACTTTCTTCAGTGGTATAGTGACTGGTAAGGTGCCCCATACTTCATTAAGTGACCTTTCTCCCATATTCAAGGGAAAAACTATATTGTGAAATATTAGTTTAAGATGTGTTACATTTGTTTATGTTGTGAAATATTTCTTTAATGGTGCAAAGATGTGTTGCATTCTTTTATGTTGCATTTGTTTAACTCTGTGAAGCTGTGTTACTTTGCCTGTCTAAAACACCTGATGGTCTAATAAAGAGCTGAATGGCCAATAGCAAGGCAGGAGAAAGGATAGGCGGAGCTGGCAGGCAGAGAGAATAAATAATAGGAGAAATCTAGGCTAGGGGAGTGAGAAAAAGAGGAGAGGAGAATGCAAGGGGCCAGCCACACAGCCAGACACAGAATAGGAAGGAAAAAAAAGATATACAGAAATAGAAAAAGGTAAAAGCCCAGAGGCAAAAGGTAGGTGGGATGATTTAAGTTAAGAAAAGATGGCTAGCAATAGCCAAGCTAAGGCCAGGCATTCATAAGTAAGAATAAGTCTCCTCCATGTGTTTACTTGGGAGTTGGGTGGCGGGCCCCCTAAGAGTTAAAAAAAACTGCAAAACTCTAACTAAATTCAGTGGGTCACACACAATAAGAGGCATGAAAATACGAGGTGGGGCACTTGGTGAAAAGAAGAAAGGTTTTATTGAGAGAAGGAGGGGGGATGAGGGGATTAGTGGATGAAAATAAAGTAAGTATTAAGTAGACAAATCAAAAACATTGATTATACAGATACCTCTATTGAATGCTGACTTGACCCCTTCAGGTATACACATCCACAGGTAAAAGTAGATGGATCATATGATGCTTTTGTTTCTAGTTTCCCAGGAAACCCCTAGACTGGTTTCCATGGAGCCTGATGAAGTTGCATACTCACCAAAAATAGTCATTCGTCACCAACTGCCCTCCATCCTCACCGGTATTTTTGTTTGTTTTTATGACTGAAAGCCATCCAGCTGTAGTGAGATAGGATCTCAGTGTAGCTTTGATGTGTTTTTCTCTGGTGGCTAAAGACAGTAAACATACTTTTATATATTTTCTAGCCTTTTGTACATCTCTTGAAGGGTGTCTGTTCAGTTCATCTGTCCATGTAATGACTGGATGATTAGATGTTTTTTTTAAAGTTTGCTGTTTGGAGTTCCTTTATTCACATTTGCTCATTTATTATTTATTATGTGTCTGTGTCTGTGTATACATACATATGACTATGTATGCCACAGCACGTGTGTGAAGAGCAGAGAACAACTCTGGGAATTGGTCCTCTCATTTTAACATATTCATTCATGGACAGGGCTGTCCAGATTGACAAGAGGGTACTTTACCCTGGCCATCTCACTGGCTCTGGGGTTCTTTATCTATTTTAGATATTAATCTCTTGTGGGATGAATGGCTGGCAAAGATGTTCTCCCATTTCTCAGTCTGTCTTGTCAATATATTAATTGTCCCTTTTGATCTGCACAAACTGTTTAATTTCATGTGACCCCATTTGTCAAGACTTGCTGTTACTTCTTGAGCTACTGGAGTTCTTTGCAGAAGGTCATTGCCTAGACCTGTATCTTGAAGTATTTCTCTTGGATTTTCCTTGGATATTTTCAGTTTCTGGTCTTACACTGATGCCTTTGATCATTTGGAATTGATTTTGTATAGGATAAAGGGTAGAGTTCACATTTTAGTCTTTTACATATGGATATCTAGTTTATCCAGCACAATTCTTATACTATATATTATTCTTTAAGAATTCCATACATTTATACAATGTACATTGATCATATTCACCCTCTCTCATCCCTCTAACTCCTCCCAGATCCACTTCCCATCTTCCCACTCCCTCCTATATCCTGCCCTTTTTTTAAACAAAATTGTATTAGTTCTTTGAATGTTTTGTACAATGTGTTTTTATTATAACCACTTCTCTTGCCCAACCCTTCCCAGATCACTCCCCCCAACTCATCCAGCTTTGTGTTTGCTTGTTTGTTTTTGTAAACCCATCAAGATCAATTTGTACTGCCTAAATATTCTTGATTACCTAGTCTTTCACTAATATAGTCAACTTCCAAGGGCTAAACTTTTATAGAAAACTGTTTCCCCCTCTCCCAGCAGTTAACAACCCTCAGTAGCTCCATGACAAGAGGTGGGATGTTATGCTCAACTCCCATCTCCATATTCTGGCTTGGATTTACACAGGTCTTGTGTGTGCTGTTACAACTACTGTGAGTTCATAAGGGCAGCTGCCCTGCTGTGTCCAGAAGACATTGTTTCCTTATGGCCATCCACTGCCTGTGGCTCTTACACTCCTTCTGTCCCTGTTCCGCAATGATCTCTGAGCCTTGGGAAGGGGGATGCAGTACACATTCTATTCAGAGTTGAGCATTCTGCAGGCTCTTACTCTCTGCACCTTGGCCTGCTGTGTGTGTCTGTGTTCATCTCCATCTCCTGAAATTGGAAGCTTCCCAGATGAAAGCTGAGAGATGCGCTCGTTTATGGGTATAATAATAAGTCATTAGAAGTCAGTTTACTACTATGTCCAGCTGGCTGTGTCAGCACGTGGCCTTAATCCCAGTTCTCAGAAGGCTGAGGCAGACAGATCTCTGAGTTCAAGGCCAGCCTGGTCTACAGAGCAAGTTCCAGCACACCCAGGGCTACATAGAGAAACCCTGTCTTGAAAAAACAAAATAACAACAACCAAAAAAAAAAAAAAAAACTATGTCCATTTAGCAGAATAATAGTAGTGGGTTCTCCTCTAGAACCTATAAGCAGTCTAGCCTTAGATTTCTAGTCCAACAATGCTGCCAGGTATGGGATTCTCTCCAAAAGTTGACACTAAGACCCTATTGCTGAAGACTTCACACTCTAATCATAGAACACAGAGAAACCAAGATATTGACCTGGGAGCTTCATCCCTACTGGCTAGCTTTCATAGTGCTGAAAGGTGATACATGCGCTACCATAGGAGAAAAGTAAATCATCCGTCATACCCAGCTGAGAATTCCGTGAGCTGCAGTAATGACTGGCTTGTCCAGACATTCCAGCTGGGGCAATAGTGGTATAAATGTCACGGCAGTAACCAACTACATTCTAATTGGATTTGAATTCTGATCTACAAGATGAAACGCAGCACGGACTCTTTTGTTAACTGTGATTTCTCTACTCTGTCATTGGTACTTTTTTTTTTTTTTTGCAAGACTAGCTAGCTCTAGTCCTGTGAACTTGTTCCTGGAGCCTGCACTTTAGTTTACTGCTTGATGTGTCTATTTTTTATGCCAGCACCACGCTGTAAAAAGGTTACTTTTTAAAATCCCCCGCCAGTTCAATTGAATTCATTTTCTCTTCACAAGTGCATGTGTGTATGTGGTGTGTGAGAGTGTGTGTGTGTCTGTGTGTGTCTGTCTGTCTGTCTGTCTGTCTGTTTCTAGTGACTGAATCCAGGACTATACATGTCAGACAAGAGTTCTACCAGCGAGTCATAGCGTCATTGAAAACACTGAGAGCATAAGAACCTAACAAAAGGGGCTGGAGAGATGGCTCAGTGGTTAGGAGCACTGACTGTTCTTCCAGAGGTCCTGAGTTCAATTCCCAGCAACCACATGGTGGCTCACAACCATCTGTAATGAGATCTGGCGCCCTCTTCTGGCCGGCAGGGATATGTGCACTATATACATAATAAATAAATTTTTTAAAAAAATCTAACAAAAATGACAGATGAATTTTCTATTTCTCTTTTACAGAACCAAGAAAGCCAAGTTCTACATCCAGCCACTATAATACAGCTTCAACTCTCCAAAGAAGACTAGCCCACACCCTGCTTCAGCTTCTTTGGTCAATATGTCTCACTAAATCATTTTTGTGAGTGTCTAGTTTGTATCTCTCCAGCTTTCTTATTTCCTTCTTTTGAACCTTCGAGACCCAACTCCTGATATATTCAAATTGTGTCCTTTCACTGTATACTTAAAATTTGAAAACAGTAAATAGTAAAAATTCTCAATTACAGCAGTATCATACATGCGTTTATTTACGTACACACTCACATACGCACATATGTGTGCATGCGTGACATACATATACTTATTACTACTAATTATTTATAGTCTTGTTATATTGAGGGAAATCTCAAGTTCTTATTTCAAAAATTAGTTTTAGTAGTGTCCTGATTCTTTATACGTAAGAAGAAGAACTACGCTTTATTCTCCACAAATTTTGACATTTTTCTCCCAACCGAGAATTCTCCATTCCATTTTTTCAAGTAAGAGTTGTAAAGACAGGCCCTGTTTCTAAGAACATAGAAGAGTCTGGCTTTAGAAAGTTGAAAAAAACTAATTTTTTAATCATTAGCTGGTCTCATCTTTTTCGTCTAGGGTTCCCAGCTTCTTTGATTTTATTCCATACTTCCCCCAAAGGTTTCTCCATTAATATTAACAGCTTTTGGAATCTCATTAATCTGATTTATGCCTTTTCAATTTATTTAAGGTTGTGTCAATATTAAATTATCTGTCCCTCGTGAGCAACTTCAATAATGTTTAGATGCAAAATACTCTTAAGCATTACCTAGCAGGCAAAAATCCATGTTATTACTTATAACGCCATCCTCCCTCACAGAATCAACTCATAATTAATGAGGGTTATATTAAAGAATTCAGAGACAACCTGGAGTACTATGGTAGAAATATTGTAAGTGATACAGAAACTTTTACTTGATTTCAAATGTTCCTGTGTAAAAGAGAGTGGGGAATAAAAAAAGGCAGATTCTAGTGTTTGAAACTGTTTCCTGGGCATCTAGAAGTTGTGAATAAAATTAAATTGGCCTTCAGATCGAAACTTCCATTTTAGGAGATTTCCATTTTGAAATAGATGACACAAACATATGCCAGTTCTTCCTATTTCCCACCAATACATACATACATACATACATACATACATACACACATACATACACACATACATACATAAAAGCCATGAGCATGATCATAAAAGAAGCAGAAGGCCAGATGTGGTGGCACACACACACACACACACACACACACACACACACACACAGCTGAGTACTACATTCAATATGAAAAAATTAAATCTTCTCATGCTAAGACTGGGGACAAGAAGGGAAACCCTGTGGTCACAACCCTGACTCATCACGGCACTGGCGTTCTAGGCCCTGCAGTACAGCTATAACGAGAAACGAGTAACAAGTGAAAGAAAAAGGACCCGCATTCCTCCTGCTAGGTTCCGTGATTTCCACACAGAAAGGCTTAGGGAATCCAGGATAAAATTCCTAGAACTGACAGCTGAGTTCAGCGAGGTTTCAAGACACATGGAGAGTACACAACCCAGTGGTGGGCAATCGAGATGGCTCAGCAGGTAAAGGGCCCTTGCTGCCAAACCTGTCGACCAGAGTTCAAGACCCACAGAGTGGAAAGAGAGAACTGGCTCCTGAAAGTTGTCCTCTGACATCCACCCTAACGATAACCACCACCCCCTGACACACACACACACACACACACACACACACACACACACCTCACAGTAAACAAATAAATGTAATTTTTAATTTAAAAAAAACAGTATATTTATACATTATCAATAGACACATAGATATTTAAGTTAAAAATGGAAAATCACTTTTCTCCCTCCAAAGAATGAAATATTTGGGGCTAAGGAGATGGCTTGGTTGAAAAAGTGCCTGCCAAACAAGTATGAGGGTCTCAGTTCAAATCCTGAGCTTTCATGTAAAAGCCAGGCATGGTGACATGCCTCTACAATCCTGAGCAGAGGTGAGGAGCAGAGACAGACAGACACCCAGAGCTTGCTGCACAACCAGTCCCGTCAATTGGTCAGCTCTGGGTTCAAGGAGGGCCCTGTCTCAAGGTGGAGAGCCAGAGAAGAAGACATCTAGCTTCCACATGCATGAGAGTAGGTGCGTGTGCACCCACACACATGCGCACGCACACACACACACACATACATACACACACACCACACACACACACACACACACCACACACATAAAATGAAAGGAAGGGCCAAGACCTCCACTGCACTGATCCTGTGGGATACTGTGTAAATACTTGAAATTAAATATTAAAAATACCATAAGAAACTCCAAAAAGGGAAAGGATGAATCAGTAAAGTATTATTTCCTGCCACAGTTTGCTATACACCCATACCCAAAGAACACATAAAAACAAACAGACATGTCCTGTGCACCCCGCTGCATCCATCTATCATCTGAACATCACCCCAGTGATTATCACTCACCAGCTTCATCTCCCCTCTGCAGGCACTTCCTTTCTCAGACACTTTTAGCTTCATGCTTCCTCCAACTCGGATTTTCTGAGGCAAAGAGAACTTTCCAGGGATGACCTTTGCCTCCAACACAACACAAGAATAACTGCACAGTAAGTTTGCAAGGGACATAAATCTCACTTGGCTCTTGACCTGCTGTCCAGCCTCCTTGTGAATCCCAAGTCAGTAACATGTGCTTTTCTCCCTTATGCTATGTATTAATAAACACAAGGCATGCACGTCAATCAATGAGGTAGGGGAGAAGAAAGTATACCCCAAATCTTTTTTATCTGCACAGAAAGGTACAATAATCTACATTCATCATTTGCTGTGCTCAGAGGAGCTATGTGTCCACAGAGACCACTTGAAGCCTTTCTTGTCGTGAACAGGTGGCTTATTTTCAGGATCTCCCTGATTATTTTCAACACAAACATAAACAGGAGAGTAAGGGAAGTTGATCCCACAAGCTTCTAAAACAGATGTCAATTATATTGAAGTGTTCCATAAGGGGCACTAACTTTGTTATTGACTCTGTAATGGCAACAGCCAGCTGCTGTAATTAGCCATCGATCTGAGCAGTATGTAGATTTGTAGTCTGATGAGAAGAACCTGGATTCCATTCATAGGATGTCTATACAGTACTCATCTGTACTGTTCACGGTGCCATGTGCTGGGGGAGGGGGAATGTTTTTCAAAGTCAAATGATATTCATAGCCTAGGAGGTAGAAAGAGAAGGATCACAAATCTGAGGCTATCCTGGGCTATATAACCAGACACTATCTCAAGCAAACAAAATTGTGTGTGTGTGTGTGTGTGTGTGTGTATGTGTGTGTATGTGTTTGTGTGTGTGTGTGTATGTGTGTGTGTGTGTGTGTATGTGTGTGTGTGTCCTGCACCAAAACTGTCCTGATGCAGTACCATGTCCTTGCACCTCCAGAAATATGAGCTAAAGAAGCCTCTTTTCTTTATAAAACTAGCCTGCCTCAGGTATTTCTTTACAGTAACACAAAGCCCTATGTAATAAAGACTCTACGCCTGGCACTCATTTTTTTAAAATGAGATGGTTAAATATTGAGCCCAAACTAAATACTAGAAAGCTATTGAAAAGTGAAGAGATCCCATACAGAAAACATCTCATACATACATTTAGAGAAGACTTTTTAATTTATGCATATCTTTACTGTTTATGTTTTTGAGGCAGGGTCTCATTCTGTAGTTGTGGTCATCCTGGAGCTCACTAAGTAGACCAGGCTGAGCTCAGACTCACAGAAATATGCCTGCCTCTGCCTCCCAAGTGCTGGGATTAAAGGCATGCATCATCATACCCAGCCATATATATTTTTATTAATTAAATTTTTCATTGACAACTTTGTACACACTTATTCTCATTCACTCTTACGTTCCTCCCATACCCCCACAATTTCCCCTTCTCCCTTTTCTACGTTCATGTGTTTTAGTTTGGTTCTGAGTTTAACCAGCATCATCTCCCTGACCAGGCTTATGGAACCATTCACTGGAGCCTGGTGGGCTCCCCAGGGAGCACACAACTGAAGACAGTGACTCCTCATGCCCCAGCATGCATTGAGAGGCAACAGTTCTTCAGTGAGTGATAGGGCCCTGTGCCCCTCCCCTACCTATGCCTGCCAGTTGGCAGGTCCAGTCTTGTTCAGGGACAATGCAGGCAATCACAGCTGCTATGGGTTCATAAACAGCAAAGATAATGTCATGCCCAGAGAATAGCATTTTATGGTTATGGACTTTCAATACTGGAAATTGTTGGTTGTAGGCATTGTTTTCCTGTCCCAGCAGTTGTTTCCCAAATAACCGACATAGAGGCTTATATTAATTGTAAATGCTTGGCCAATAGCTCAGGCTTGTTACTAGCTAACTGTTACACTTAACCCATTTTTTATCTACACTTTGCCACATGACTTGGTACCATTTCTCAAAACCACATGCCCATTTTGCTTCTCTGCATCTCCTGGTGACTCTCCTGACTCTGCCCTTCTTCATCCCTGCATCCTTAATTTGGTCGCCCTGCCTATACTTCCTGCCTGGCTACTGGCCATCAGCATTTTATTAAATCAATTCAAGTGACAAATCTTTACAGTGTACAAAAGAATTATTCTACAGCATTTCCCCCTTTATGTCTAAATAAAAAAGGAAGGTTTTAACTTTAACATAGTAAAATTATATATAACAACGACAGTTATCAAGTAAGAACTACAGTTATAATATCCAGTCCATTTGTATTTAGAAAAAATACTCTTGTCTATCTTATCTTGGTGAGTTTAAAGTTTAACATCTAATTTACCTTATTATCATAACTGAGGAAAACTATAACTATCTAGTTTTCAACTCTATCAAACACCCCAGAAGCTTGAAATGTTACTTAATGACAGGGACATCAGGCTGCCTGGACAGTCACCCCAGGTGACTTAAATTTTGAAGTCAAGATATTTTTAAAATATATAGATTGGTTGAATCTAGCAATTTTCAAAATCCAGTGTCTTAGCAGCCAAAAAAATTCAAAAACAACACAACATACAGGATCCAGACTCTCTGGGTATTTCCCATCTTTACATGACTTTTTTCTTTTATATTACTTTACTCCCTTTTTAAGGACTTTATTTTACTATTTTAAAACTATGTTTTTCTTTTTTATGACTGTATTCCCTTTTCCTTTTCTCCCCCAAGCCTTTGCACATTTTTAAACACACTGTAACTCATTTAGGAGGGTTTTTCTGTTTGAATCTGTCTTTACTGTGTATTTGTAATATTTTTCTGACTACATAAGCTTTTAAACTGCTAAGTGGTGTGGCCTCTGCTTTGGTGGCTGGCTCTGCCCTGCTTTGTTCCTTGAGAACCTAGCTTCATGGTAGAGGTACCTGTGGGAGCCACATTCATCGCCCCAATTCTGGGGAGTTTTTGGGTCCACGCTGCCAGCAAGTAGTGTGCTATCTGCTGCCAATAAACCCCATTTAAGTGTTTGGTAGCAGGACCTCTTAAAAGAGCCATGCAGTTTTGCTGCTAATGCTGAGTCAGGAAGCCGACTCTTAAAGAAGCTGCACCTCTGCTTGCCAATAGCAAACAGAGCTACTCAAGCAAAAGCAGTTACCAAGAAGTCAAGCTTGACTCCATTTTTGTGTGTTTAGAATCCTTTTTTAAGCTTTTTGAGGCTTTATGTGGATGTACGTGGCCCTGGACATTGGGCGCTATTTGCAGGCAATGTTTCCCTGTCCTGGCAGCCATTTCCCAAATAACTGACACAGAGGCTTATGTTAATTGTAAATGCTTGGCCAATAGGTCAGGCTTGTTATTAGCTAGCTCTTACACTTGGATTAAACCATGTTTCTTATCTACACTTTGCCATTTGGCTTGGTATCTTTTCTCAGTATCTCTGCATTTTCTCTCCATCTCCTTACAACTTTCCTGACTCCACCCTTCTTCATCCCAGCATCCTTAGTTTGGTCATCCCACCTATACTTCCTACCTGGCCAATCAGCATTTTATTAAACCAATTCAAGTGACAAACTTTTACAGTGTACAAGAGGATTATCCCACAGCAGTTGGTCACGACTTGTGTTTCCATAAACAATTACACACTGCTCGGCAGATGCCACTACTCCTCTGTCCTGTATAGCCACGGCACATAGCTCTGAAAGGAAATTCCCTATGATCATGTGTGGAAAGCTTTTCACCACTACAATGAATTCCCTGGATCTAGGTACTTATGAAGGAAAAGGTTTTATTTAGCTCATGGTTCAAGAGATTCAAAGCACCAGAGCCCAGTATCTGTGGCTCACTGCCTTTTCCATGGATGGCAATGGCAGAGGCTTTTGCAGGGACAGAGAGCAGAGGGGCCAGGCCTGCTCCTTTACAGTTCCCCACATGAACTCAAAGGCTCACACCAGAATGCCTCATGTGCCCAGCCATCTCAGGATTTCCCACAAGTTGCATCTCTTTAAAGGCCTACCACCTCTCCATACAGGGATGAGCACAGACCTGGGCCCCAACAGTGTTGAATAGTTGCTGCCAGCTCACTTCTGCCTGCTCCGGGTCCTCAGCACTTCGTTCACACCACAACCCAGGAGCCCGAAGTGACCAGGCCTCACCCCGTCACCTTCTCCAATTCTTCCTCTTGCCTCTGCCACCGTGCTTGAGCTGCACCTGGTCCAGGGCTCCATGCTGAAGAAGGTGTTGGAGGTTCTCAGGGACCTCATCAATGAGACTGGCTGAGACATCAGCTCTGGCAGCTTGAACCTGCAGATCATGGACCGGCAGCACATCTCCTTGGTGCAGTTCACCTTGCATGACAAAGGCTTCCACGTGTACCACTGCAATGGCAGCCTGGCCATGAGCGTGAACTTCATCCGCATGTGCAGGCAATGACATCATTACGGTAAAGGCTGACAATAATGCAGATATCTTGCACTAGTATTTGATGCAGCAAATCAGGAGAAAGTTTTAGGTTATGAAAGGAAGTTAATGGGTTTGTGTGGCCAGCACCTTGGAGTCCCAGAAGAGTACAGGCAGCTGTATGGTACATATGCCTTCTGGTGAATCTGCACATATATGCCCAAACCTTAGCCATGCTGGAGATGTTGTAACATCCTGTGCGAAAGATGGAAAGAACTTTTCCGCCATCAGAGAGCTTGGGAATGAAATCATTAAGTCCTCAACAAGTAATGTTGATGAAGAGGAGGAAGCTGTTAACCATAGCGATGAATGAGCCAGTTCAGCTAACTCTTGAGCCGAGGTGTCTGAAAAACACTTTCCAGAAAAACCACTCCACTGTCTCCAATGGTTAACGCTCAGTATGTCTGTGGATGCACCCCTTGTTGCAGAGTATAAAATTGCTGCCACAGAACTTTTTTTAATTGGAATTACTTAGTCTTTTTTGTTGAAAATAGTTTTCTTCATACAATATATTCTGATTATGGTTGCCAAAATACTATTGGGTTCCCAAGCTCAAAGATAGAGAAGGACCTTGGGCATTGATAGAATCTGAGGGAACTAAGCCTTTGAGGGCTGCTTTTGAGACAACAAAACGTCCTGGTCTTTTCTGTTACCAGGTTTGTCCCTGAGTGAACACATAGACATCTTCTGCAAATTACCTGGTTTTTTCTCTCCATTCTCCACAATTTGTTTAAAGATAAACTCCAAAGTAAAAACTGGTCTTGTTAACATAAATATCTATGCCTTAGAAATATTGGTGATTTTTTTTTTGTAACAAATGGGGTTTGGTGCTAAATACAGTTTTTGCCGCGAACTGGGTCTCAGTCGGGTCACCAGACCAAGGAAGAA
>CABHPH010148384.1:0-15426 GCA_902168325.1 Peromyscus nudipes
TGATTGTCTTAAAGGGTCGTTGTCCTAAATCTTGTACCCAATTGACTCCTTCTACAGAGTCTGAAGAGCCAAACTGTCCTGACCCCCTATGGCTTTTCATAATAGGGTTAGGCATTTTTTTTGTAGGGGAGTAGAACAACCTGAGCGATTCTCTGTCCCTTGTGTAATTGAATGGTTTCTTTTAAAGGCCTGATCATCACCTTTATTGTACCTAAGGTATCTGCGTCTAGCACTCCAGGGAGTACTTCAAAGCTGGTAGCAGTATTAGAGCTTCTCCCCAAAATTAGTCCTACCATTTGTGGTGGCAGGGTTCCTGTAATTTTTGTATCTATGACTGTTACCCCATCCCATAGGGACAGGAGCAAGTCCTGAGGACATGATATATCTAATCCAGCACTCTCTGGAGTAGCTCTAGGCAGGTCATGGACAGTGAATTCTGGCGCAGCAGGGTTTAGCCCTGGTGTTAACTGTACTTCCTCTTGGACATTCCCCTTTTCTTTCTCGGGGCTAAGGGGGAGCCCCGAAGCTAGTTTTTTGTCTGACTGTCAGGCTTAAGGGGAACTCCCTCCTTAGTGAACTTTGACTTACATTCATTTCTCCAATGCTTTCCTTTTTTGCATCGTGGGCAAATGCCAGGAGGAGCTCTTCCTCCTCTATTCTCAGCATTCGGGCATTCTTTTTGCATATGCCCTGATTTTCCACACTTATAACAGGTCGGGGAGCTATCAGCACCTCCGCTACTTATTTTCTTAACATAGGCGCTAAATCGTTGTCCTTTCATTGCTGCAGCGTAGGCCATTCCTTGCACTACGGCTGGTGAGGCATCCATGCATGCTTTTACATAATCCTGCAATAAGCCTGTCTTCCTGATGGGCCTAATTAAGTCTTTACAAAGGGTATTGGCATTTTCCCAGGCTAACTGTTTCAGAAGCATGTCCATCCCCTCTGAAGGGGGAAGCATTCTATGTATTGCTTCCTCAAGTCTGGATATAAAGGCTTGATATGTTTCTTCATTCCCTTGAATAATCCCTGATAACACCGTGCTCTTTGTCCCGGGAGGCGGAATGCGACGCCAAGCAGCGACCGCATTGCCGGTAATACCCTCCAAGACATCAGGAGGCAAGGCAGACTGAGACTGAGGCGTTGCATATTTACCTGTCCCTAGTAACATATCCATGGGAGGTTTGGTGCCTTTCTTTTTAGTCATAGTTATTATTGTTTCTTTTGATCTGTCCTCGTAATCAGTTCTCCAGAGAATATAATCTCCAGGAGACAACACAGCCCTAGCAGTTTGATGCCAATCATAGGGTGTTAACCACAAGCTAGCAACCATATCCACCACTTGTATGGTGTATGGAGCTGAAGGGCCCACGGACTTAACCACGGCCTGTAATTCTTTTAACGTTTTCAATGGTAGCGGTTCCCACTGTGGCTCTTCAACAAAAGTCTCTGCAACCGGCAGGGCAAAGGTAGTATTCCCCGTCCTGCGTGCCTCATCCATCGCTCCACGAAAACCAAAGGGAGGCATGGGTGGTCTCTTTCTAGGTGCAGGCACAGGCCTAAGCCCTGTCTTAACAGGGAAAGCTGTCATAGGAGGGTATTGCTGATGATCCCTAAAGTCATCCTCCAGATCTTGCTTAGCCATTTCCTCGGCTAAGTCCCAATCATCTCCATCCTCATCATCCTCTATTCCAGCCCCAATGACAGTTCTCTTGCTATTAGTGGTGCCATACTGCTTAGGCTGCTTATCGCCCTTGAGGGAGGCTATCTCTTCCTCCAGTCCTTCTAAGTCAGAAGTTCTTGATAAGATCTCTCTGATTTGTAACCAGAGGGGGTAAGCACATGCAGGCAATTTTTCTTCTCCCTTTTCCTTTGCATATCTGTGCATAGCCTTCCCTACCTTCCTCCATTCCGTCAGTGTCAGGCTGCCATCCTCTGTGAGCCAGGGACACAATTCCTTCACGAGTTTAAGGAATTCTGCCAAAGCCTCTGGTGCTACCTTCAAGCCCGTTTCTGCCAAAATATGTCTTATCACACATGCAAATAATTTGTCCTCCTTAGAGAGGTGCTGCCCCATGCTTACCTTCTGGATTACCTGCACTTAACCGGTGAGCCTTTACCGGAGGGTCTGCAGAACACTGACAGGCGCCGATCCCTACTTATGAAGAAAAGAGAAAAAAGGGGAATAGAAATTACCTGTCCTTCAGGCCCCACGTTCGAGCGCCACCTGCCGCAGACTGGGTCTCAGTCGTGTCACCAGATCGAGGGAGAACGGGGTGAAGGTACTCAGGATAAGTGGGATTCGGCGATGACAGACAGACACAGACACCAGAGTATGCTGTGAAACTGCTGCAATTTTACTCAGACCAAGCAGTGAATTTTATACAGTGATTTGATGAAGCATGGCAATCGGCCAGTAGGGTGTTAGACATAGAATCAACAATATAGTCACACAATTTTCTCAGAATGATTAACAGAGCTCATGAGTACATACTCTATTTCTTCTTTTGTGGTTCCTCATCCAAACAGAGAGCATTACGGCCCTAGCTGAAGTTTTCCTTCTACATAATTATTACACCTTTGTTCTGTATCAAAATTAAACCCTTCCCACCATCGTTCTAACCATGGTTTCATTTGTGTGAAAATATTTAACCTTTGCCTGTGGGTGAGAAGGCACGATGGGGTTTGGGACCTAGCTATTCTTTCCATGAAGAATGTGTTTTCATACTGGTATGATTCACCCATCGGTTCCCATGTTTATCGTAAGCTCCCGTAAAGGGCAATGGCTCCAAATAATTATTATATCTAGGATTAAAGTTAGGGGGTTGCCACCCCCGACCCTTGATAAGAAACTCTTATTTGTCCCTGGATAATTCTTGTAGAAATGGCTAATTTCTGTAACTGCTTCCATGTAGCTACTGTTGGCTGCATGTGTGGATTGCGTATGAGTTCCTGGACTTTTACTTTCATTCACTCTTTACTAGAATCTTCGTCCCTCTGAGTCATAAGTTCTTTTCTGCTCTAAATCATTCATAAATTCCCCCAAACTTCTAGGACCCTCTTTAACTGTATGCCTAAAAGCTTGAATCATAGGTGGGGGTATTAAGGCCACTTCTCTTTATGGGGCACATCAGGAACATTGAGAGCTAACCTCCTGAAATCAATACACAAGAAAACAGGAATAATCACAGTTGCAAAGACAAAAAGGGCAGAGTGCCAGCCAGCCTCTGCAAGCAGATTTTGCGTGGTTCCATGTAGCCTGGCACCATGATTCGGGCTGATTGAGAAGGGATCGCCAGGGGCATAGACCCGAGGGCCGCGAACCCCCCTTTCCCATGTGACCACCTTATCCAAGGCATTTGTCACGTGGGCAACACCGTCGTGGGTGTGGCACAATTCACTGTACATGCTGGAAACAGAGGCCCGTGCCATTTGCACTGTATATCTCAAAGGGAGCCCAATAGTGCCTTTCATTACCCGAAAAGAACTGTTGCTCCTACCTTAAGAGACTGCATGTGATTCAACTTCGTTTAGAAAGGTGAATTGAACACTGGCTTGCCTAAAGGGAAAACACTCTGCTTTGGAGAAAAGCTCACTCTTCTCCTATGTGGACTTACCTATAAAGCCAGAACAGAGAGCTGGCTCAAAAAAAAAAATGTGCATCCTTAACACATGGGCCATGCCTAGTACAACTCTGCTTAGGAAACTGAAGAAAACAAGAGCTTGTTTTCCATCCAATTCACTGTACTTGCTGGGAACAGACGCAAGGGCCATTTGCATTGTGTAATTCAAAGGGAGCCCAAAAGTTCCTTTCCTTACCTGAAAAGAACTGTTGCTCCTAGCTTAAGAGACTGCATGTGATTCCACTCCGTTTAGGAAGGTGAATTCAACCCTGGCTTGCCTAAAGAGAAAAACACTCTGCTTTTGAGAAAAGCGCACTCTTCTCCTAAATGCAGTTACCTATAGAGCCACAAGAGTGAGCTGGCGCAAAACTAAAGAACTGTGCATCCTAAGCACACGGGCCATACCTAGTTCAACTCTGCTTAGGAAAATGAGCAAAACAGTAGCTTCTCTTCCATCCAATTCACTGTACTTGCTGGGAACAGAGGCCTGTGTCATTTGCATTGTGTAATTCAATGGTAGCCCAATATTGCCTTTCCTTACCCGAAAAGAACTGTTGCTCCTGGGATAAGAGACTGCATGTGATTCAACTCCGTTTAGGAAAGTGATTTCAACACTGGCTTGTGTAAAGAGAAAAACACTCTGCTTTTGAGAACAGTGAACTCTTCTCCTATATGGAGTTACCTATACTGCCAGAACAGTGAGCTGGCTCAACAAAAAAAAACTGTGCATCCTAAACACACGGGCCATACCTAGTTCAACTCTGCTTAGGAAACTGAGGAAAACAGTAGCTTCTCTTCCATCCAATTCACTTCTCTTGCTGGGAACAGAGGCGAGTGCCATTTGCACTGTATATGTCTTTTGAGCCCAATAGTGCCTTTCCTTACCCGAAAAGAACTGTTGCTCCTAGCTTAAAAGACTGCAAGTGATTCAACTCCGCTTAGGAAGGTGAATTCAACACTGGCTTGCCTAAAGAGAAAAACAATCTGCTTTTGAGAAAAGCACACTCTTCTCCTATGTGGATTTACGTATACAACCAGAACAGTGAGATGGCTCAAAAAAAATAAAACAACAGTGCATCCTAAACACACGGGGATACCTAGTTCAACTCTGCTTAGGAAACTGAGCAAAACAGTAGCTTCTCTTCCATCCAATATCACTGTACTTGATGGGAACAGAGGCCCGTGCCATTTGCACTGTATATCTCAATGGGAGACCAACCGTGCCTTTCCTTACCCGAAAAGAACAGTTGCGCCTAGCTTAAGAGACTGCATGTGATTCCACTCCGGTTACGGAGGTGAATTCAAAACTGGCTTGCCTAAGGAGAAAAACACTCTGCTTTTGAGAAAATCGCACTCTTCTCGTATATGGAGTTACCTATAGAGCCAGAACAGTGAGCTGGCTCAAAACAAAAAAATTGTGCATCGTAAACACACGGGCCATACCTAGTTCAATTCTTCTTAGGAATCTGAGGAAAACAGTAGCTTGTTTTCCATCCAATTCACTGTACTTGCTGGGAACAGACGCAAGTGCCATTTGCATTGCATAATTCAAAGGGAGCCCAATAGTTCCTTTCCTTACCCAAAAAGAAATGTTGCTCCTAGCTTAAGACACTGCATGTGATTACACTCCGTTTAGGAAGGTAAATTCAACCCTGGCTTGCCTAAAGAGAAAAACACTCTGCTTTTGAGAAAAGCACACTCTTCTCCCAAATGGAGTTACCTATACAGCCAGAACAGTTAGCTGGACCAAAACAAAAAAACTGTGCATCCTAAACACACGGGACATACCTAGTTCAACACTGCGTAGGAAACTGAGCAAAATGGTAGCTCCTCTTCAATCCAATTCACTGTACTTTCTGGGAACAGAGGCGAGTCCCATTTGCATTGTGCAATTCTAAGGGGGCCCAATAGTTCCTTTCTTTTCCCGAAAAGAACTGCTGCTCCTGGGATAAGAGACTGCATGTGATTCAACTCCAATTAGGAAGGTGAATTCAACACTGGCTTGCCTAAAGAGAAAAACACTCTTCTTTTGAGAAAAGCACACTCTTCTCCTATATGGAGTTACCTATACAGGCAGAACAGTGAGCTGTCTCAAAACAAAAAAACTGTGCATGCTAACCACAAGGGCCATACCTAGTTCAACTCTGCTTAGGAAACTGAACAAAACAGTAGCTTCTCTTCATTCCATTCACTTGACTTGCTGGGAACAGAGGCCCGGGCCATTTGCACTGTGTAATCAAAGGGAGCCCAATAATGCCTTTCGTTACCCGAAAAGAATTATTGCTCCAGGGATGAGAGACTGCATATGATTCAAATCCGTTTAGGAAGGTGAATTCAACACTGGCTTGCCTAAGGAGAAAAACACTCTGCTTTTGGAAAAGCACACTCTTCTCCTATATGGAGTTACCTAAAGAGCCACAAGAGTGAGCTGGATCAAAACAAAAGAACTGTGCATCCTAAACACAAGGGCCATGCCTAGTTCAAATCTGCTTAGGAAATGAGGAAAACAGTAGATTCTCTTCCATCCAAATCACTTGACCTGCTGGAAACAGAGGCGAGTGCCATTTGCACAGTGCAATTCAAAGGGAGCCCAATAATGGCTTTCCTTTCCCGAAAAGAACTGTTGCTCCTGGCATAAGAGAATGCATGTGATTGAACTCCGTTTAGGAAGGTGAATTCAACACTGGCTTGCCTAAAGAGAAAAACACTCTGCTTTTGAGAAAAGCGCACTCTTCTCCTATTTGGAGTTACCAATACAGCCAGAACGGTGAGCTGGCTCAAAACAAAAAAACTGTGCATCCTAACCACACGGGCCATATCTAATTCAACTCTGCTTAGGAAAATGAGCAAAACTGTAGCTTCTCTTCCATCCAATTCGCTGTACTTGTTGGGAACAGAAGCCGGTGCCATTTGCACTGTGTATCTCAATGGGAGGACAATAGTGCCTTTCCTTACCAGAAAAGATCTGTTGCTCCTAGCTTAAGAGAATGCATGTGATTCAACTCCGTTTAGGAAGGTGAATTCAACACTGGCTTGCCTAAAGAGAAAAACACTCTGCTTTTGAGAAAAGCGCACTCTTCTCCTATATGGAGTTACCTATACAGCCAGAACAGTGAGCTGGCTGAAAATAAAAAACTGTGCATTAGCTTCTCTTCCATCAAATTCACTGTTCTTGCTGGGAAGAGACACAAGTGCCATTTGCACTATGTATCTCAATGGGAGCCAAATATTGCCTTTCCCTACCGGAAAAAAACTGGTGCTCCTGGGATAAAAGACTGCATGTGATTCAAATCCGTTTATGAAGGTGAATTCAACACTGGCTTGCCTAAAGAGAAAAACACTCTGCTTTTGAGAAGAGTGCACTCTTCTCCTATATGGAGTTACCTATAGAGCCACAACAGTGAGCTGGCTCAAAACATAAGAACTGTGAATCCTAAAGACACGGGCCATATCTAGTTCAACTCTGCTTAGGAAACTGAGCAAAACAGTATCTTCTCTTCCATCCAATTCACTTGCCTTGCTGGGAACAGAGGCGAGTGCCATTTGCACTGTGTATCTCAATGGGAGCCCAATAGTGCCTTTCCTTACCCGAAAAGAACTGTTGCGCCTAGCTTAATAGACTGCATGTGATTCAACTCCATTTAGGAAAGTGAATTCAATCCTGGCTTGCCTAAAGAGAAAAACACTCTGCTTTTGAGAAAAGCGCACTCTTCTCCTATATGGTGTTACCCATACAGCCAGAACAGTGAGCAGTCTCAAAAAAAAAAAATTGTGCATCCTAAACACAAGGGCCCTACCTACTTCAACTCTACTTAGGAAACTGAGGAAAACAGTAGCTTCTCTTCCATCCAATTCACTGTACTTGCTGGGAACAGAGGCCCCTGCCATTTGCACTGTTTATGTCAATGGGATACCAATAGTGCCTTTCCTTACCCAAAAAGAACTGTTGTTCCTAGCTTAAATGACTGCATGTGATTTAACTCCGTTCAGGAAGGTAAAATCAACCCTGGCTTGCCTAAAGAGAAAAACACTCTGCTTTTCAGAAAAGCACACTCTTCTCCTATATGGAGTTACCTATACAGCCAGAACAGTGAGATGTCTCAAAACAAAAAAACTGTGCATCCTAAACACACCGGCCATACCTAGTTCAAATCTGCTTAGGAAACTGAGGAAAACAGTAGCTTCTCTTCCATCCCATTCACTTGATGCTGGGAACAGAGGCGAGTGCCATTTGCACTGTGTATCACAATGGGAGCCCAATAGTGCCTTTCCTTACCTGAAAAGAACTGCTGCTCCTAGCTTAAGAGACTGCATGTGATTCAACTCCATTTAGGAAGGTGAATTCAATCCTGACTTGCCTAAAGAGAAAAAGACTCTGCTTTTGAGAAAAGCGCACTCTTCTCCTATATGGAGTTACCTATACAGTCAGAACAGTGAGCTGTCTCAAAAGAAAAAAACTGTGCATCCTAAACACAAGGGCCATACCTAGTTCAACTCTGCTTAGGAAACTGAGGAAAACAGTAGCTTCTCTTCCATCCAATTCACTGTACTTGCTGGGAACAGAGGCCAGTGCCTTTTGCACTGTGAAAATCAAAGGGAGTCCAATAGTGCCTTTCCTTACCAGAGAAGAACTGTTGCTCTTGGGATAAGAGGCTGCATGTGATACAACTCCGTTTAGGAAGGTGAATTCAATGCTGGCTTGCGTAAAGAGAAAAACACTCTGCTTTTAAGAAAAGCGCACTCTTCTCCTGTATGGAGTTACCTATACAGCTAGAAAAGTGAGGTGGCTCAAAAAAAAAAACTGTGCATCCTAAACACACAAACCGGACCTAGTTCAACTCTGCTTAGGAAACTGAGCAAAACAGTAGCTTTTCTTCCATCCAATTCACTTGACTTGCTGGGTACAGAGGTCAGTTTCATTTGCACTGTGTATATCAATGGGAGCCCAATAATGCCTTTCCTTACCTGAAAAGAACTGTTGCTCCTGGGATAAGAGACTGCATGTGATTCAGGTCCTTTTAGGAAGGTGAATTCAACACTGGCTTGACTAAAGAGAAAAACACTCTGCTTTTGAGAAAAGCACACTCTTCTCCTATATGGAGTTACTTATACAGCCAGAACAGTGAGCTGGCTCAAAACAAAAATTCTGTGCATCCTAAACACACGAGCCATACCAAGTTCAACTCTGCTTAGGAAACTGTGGAAAACAGCAGCTTCTCTTCCATCCAATTCACTGTACTTGCTGGGAACAGAGGCCCCTGCCATATGTACTCTGTATCTCAATGGCAGACCAATAGTGCCTTTCCTTACCCTAAAAGAACTGTTGCTCCTACCTTAAGAGACTGCATGTGATTAAACTCCGTTTAGGAATGTTAATTCAACACTGGCTTGCCTAAAGAGAAAAACACTCTGCTTTTGAGAAAAGCGCACACTTCTCCTATATGGACTTACCTATACAGCCAGAACAGTGAGCTGGCTCAAAACAAAAAAAAAACTGTGCATCCTAAACACACGGTCCATGCCTAGTTGAACTCTTCTTAGGAAACTGAGGAAAAGAGTAGCTTGTATTCCGTCCAATGCACTGTACTTGCAAGGAACAGATGCAAGTGCCATTTGCATTGTGTAATTCAAAGGGAGCCCAATAGTGCCTTTTCTTACCGGAAAAGAGCTGTTGCTCCTAACTTAAGAGACTGCATGTGATTCCACTTCGTTTAGGAAGGTGAATTCAACAGTGGCTTGCCTAAAGGGAAAAACACTCTGCTTTTGAGAAAAGCGCACTCTTCTCCTATATGGAGTTACCTATACATCCAGAACAGTGAGCTGTCTCAAAACAAAAAAACTGTGCATCCTAAAACACGGACCATACCTAGTTCAACTCTGCTTAGGAAACTGAAAAAAGCAGTAGCTTCTCTTCCATCCAATTCACTGTACTTGCTGGGAACAGAGGCGAGTGCCATTTGCACTGTTTATGTCAATGGGATACCAATAGTGCCTTTCCTTACCCGAAAAGAACTGTTGCTCCTGTCTTAAGAGACTGCATTTGATTCAAGTCCGTTTAGGAAAGTGAATTCAACACTGGCTTGCCTAAAGAGAAAAACACTCTGCTTTGGAGGAAAGTGCACTCTTCTGCTATATGGAGTTACATATACAGCCAGAACAGTGAGCTGGCTCAAAACAAAAAAACTGTGCATCCTAAAGACACGGGCCGTACCTAGTTCAACTCTGCTTAGGAAACTGAGGAAAACAGTAGCTTCTCTTCCATCCAATTCACTGTACTTTCTGGGAACAGAGGCAAGTGCCATTTGCACTGTGTATCTCAATGGGAGCCCAAAGTGCCTTTCCTTACCCAAAAAGTACTGTTTTTCCTAGCTTAAATGACTGCATGTGATTTAACTCCGTTTAGGAAGGTGAATGCAACCCTGGCTTGCCTAAAGAGAAAAACACTTTGCTTTGGAGAAAAGCGCACTCTTCTCCTATATGGAGTTACCTATACAACCAGAACAGTGAGCTATCTCAAAATATAAAAATCTGTTCATCCTAAACACACGGGCCATGCCTAGTTCAACTCTTCTTAGGAAACTGAGGAAAACAGTAGCTTGTCTTCCATGAAATTCACTGTACTTGCTGGGAACAGAGGCGAGTGCCTTTTGCACTGTGAAAATCAAAGGGAGCCCAATAGTGCCTTTCCTTACCAGAAAAGAACTGTTGCTCTTGGGATAAGAGACTGCATGTGATACAACTCCGTTTAGGAAGGTGAATTCAACGCTGGCTTGCCTAAAGAGAAAAACACTCTGCTTTTGAGAAAAGCGCACTCTTCTCCTATATGGAGTTACCTATACAGCCAGAACAGTGAGCTTGCTCAAAACAAAAAAACTGTGCATCCTAAAACACGGGCCATACCTAGTTCAATTCCGCTTAGGAAATTGAGGAAAACAGTAGCTTCTCCTCCATCCAAATCACTTGACTTGCTGGGAACAGAGGCGAGTGCCATTTGCACTGTGTAATTCCAAGGGAGGCCAATAGTGCCTTTCCTTACACGAAAAGAACTGTTGCTCCTGGGATAAGAGAATGCATGTGATTCAACTCTGTTTAGGAAGGTGAATTTAACACTTGCTTGCCTAAAGAGAAAAACACTCTGCTTTTGAGATAGCGCACTCTTCTCCTATATGGAGTTACCTATACAGCCAGAACAGTGAGCTGGCTCAAAACAAAAAAACTGTGCATCCTATACCCACGGGCCATATCTAGTTCAACTCTGCTTAGGAAACTGAGCAAAACAGTAACTTCTCTTCCATCCATGCACTGTACTTGCTGGGAACAGACGCGAGTGCCATTTGCACTGTGTATCTCAATGGGAGCCCAATAATCCCTTTGCTTACCCGATAAGAACTGTTGCTCCTTTCTTAAGAGAATGCATGTGCTTCAACTCCGTTTAGGAAGGTAAATTCAACACTGGCTTGCTTAAGAGAAAAACACTCTGCTTTTGAGAAAAGCGCACTCTTCTCCCATATGGAGTTACGTATACAGCCAGAAAAGTGAGCTGGCTCAAAACAAAAAAACTGTGAATCCTAAACACACGGGCCATACCTAGTTCAACTCTGCTTAGGAAACTGATGAAAACAGTACCTTCTCTTCCATCCAGTTCACTGTACTTGCTGGGAACAGAGGCCAGTGCCATTTGCAGTGTGTAATTCAAAGGGAGCCCAACAGTGCCTTTCCTTACCCGAAAAGAACTGTTGCTCCTGGGATAGGAGACTGCATGTGATTCAAATCCGTTTAGGAAGGTGAATTCAACACTGGCTTGCCTAAATAGAAAAACACTCTTCTTTTGAGAAAAGCGCACTCTTCTCCTATATGGAGTTACCTATATTGCTACAACAGTGAGCTGGCTCAAAACAAAAAAACTGTGCATCCTAAACACACGGGCCATACCTAGTTCAACTCTGCTTAGGAAACTGAGCAAAACAGTAGCTTCTCTTCCATCCAATTCACTGTACTTGCTGGGAACAGAGGCCCGTGCCCTTTGCATTGTGTAATTCAATGGGAGCCCAATAGTGCCTTTCCTTACCCGAAAAGAACTGTTGCTCTTGGGATAAGAGAATGCATGTGATTCTACTCCGTTTAGGAAGTTAAATTCTACACTGGCTTGCCTAAAGTGAAAAACACTCTGCTTTTGAGAAAACCTCACTCCTCTCCTGTATGGAGTTACCTATACAGCCAGAAAAGTGTGCTGGCTTGTTGGCGACCTACCTAGACTGTTTGATCCAGGTATGTTTGGAATTTCCTGCTTGGAGTCTCACAAAACAAGACGACCTTGGCCTAACCATAGAATGGCCTCATTCAGTAACAACAGGGGTCTAGGACCAAAGCGACCTCACCCTAACCTTCCCTTAGTAGTTCCCATTCTTCTTGCAAACAGATGCTAATCAGCCAGCTGCATGAGCCTGGTGCCAAAGAGACCTCGCCCCGACCATTCTGACTTCTGATAACCTTCCACTCTCCTTTCTTTCCCTGCCCCCCTTCTTGCCTGAAGCCTCAGCATATAAAAGCTGCAGCATTCATTTCAATAAACGGAGCCTTGACACGACTCAGAGTGACTCAGTGTCTCTTTTGTGCTCGGCTCCCTTCCTCTCTTTCCCCATGATTCCCTCAGGTGATTCACGGTCCGAGACCCTCGAATAACTGGACCTGCTGGACGGGTCAAGTGGCACCCAATGTGGGGCTCGAGACACGCTGATTCATCAGATGACAGACGAAGAGAAAGTCCGGCCGGACATACATATTCTGGTAGCGGCACCGGACAGCATCACTCCTGCGACTCAGGTACCGTGAGGTAAGACTTGTCGTCTATCAATCATGGGAAAGGTCTTATCAAAGGAGGATCTCTTCATCAGAGAGATAAAAAGTAATTTAAGAGAGAGAGGAGTAAGAGTTAAAAAGAAAGATTTGCTAAAATTTTTTTGTTTTGTGGAAGAAAAATGTCCCTGGCAAATTATCAACGGCCCGGGCATTCATCTGCTGACTTGGAATAAAGTTGGCAAAGATATTAATAATATGCTCAAAGAGGGGGAAGATATCCCTGATGCATTTTTTAGTTTTTATGGAGTAATAAGAGATCTTTTAAAAGATTCAGAAAAGGATGGTAAAGTGTCTCATTTATTAGCACTCGCAGAGGACTTGTTAGATGAGGCATCCTATCCAGAAGAAGAAAAGGGTGAAATAGCTTCAAATAAGGCAGGTCAGAAAAATGAGAAAATTAGCGTTGCAGCCAACACAGACAGGGCAAAACCGATGGTAAAAGTGAAAGTAAAAATAATCTAGTTAACGAGGCAACAGGGAAGACTGGCTCTCGTACTCCTTCTCTAATAGATGAGCCCATACTGGACAAGGACTTAGACACTCCTCTAATCAGGCCTTTCCCCCCAGTTAAGTCTCTATATCCTGTTATTCACAAAGATAGGGGTGATAATTGGCTGAACCCAGCCTTGAAGGCCTATTTAGAGGAGGCGGCAGCTCGCTTTGAGAGAGAAAGATACGATCCACCTGGATATCAGACTTTGTCGGCCCTAACGAGGCGTCTCCTGGCTGCCGGAGAGTCTAATGTTTGGTAATGGCCTTCCCCTCCTCCGCCTGAGTTTGCCCCTTCCGCCTCCTGGGACCCCCCTTCTTTGTTTCGCGGGGTCCGGAGCCTGCTTGCCACCAAGGAATCTCTCTTAGGTCAAGTCTGTATTCTAAAGGAGGTCCTTTCATTAAAAAGAGAGCTTACCCACCAGATTCAAACTCTACAGGCAGACCTCACCGAAACAGCCTCACCTCCTAAAGTAAACACAAAAAGACAGGGTACTCATAGGCAGGCGCCCACAGTGTCCCTCTCCTTCCCTGTGATGACTCGCTCGGCTGACCAGCCTCGGGCAAGAGAGGAAACGGGACAGATAGAAGGGACCGGAGAAACAGAGGGCCAGCCAGATTCATCTCAAGATCAGGAGGGGGTGGACATGGAAGAGAACGATAGAGAAGCTGACGATGCAACCTCAGGTTCTGAAGGGGAAGCCGAGGCCCCCCTGGACGAACACGAACCAGGGGAGCGCAATGATCACGGCTCTCAGGGCTCTCATATTTTTAAAAAATTAAGGCTTAGAGACTTGAAGGATTTACATTCGGCTGTTAAAAATTATGTCATTAGTGCCCCGTTTACCATCTCAATCCTGGAAGAACTTGGACAGGGAGGTAGTCTCCTTCCCCATGAATGGAACAAGATTGTTCAATCAGTCCTGACTCGCAGCCAATATTTGACCTGGAAGGCCGAGTTCATAGACAGGGCTGAAACACAGGCTACATTAAATAAACGCAGCCTGCAGATGGCCTCCTGGTCTGTAGACAAACTAACAGGGCGGGGTGATTTCACTGTGGAAAGCAAACAGAAAGGCCTACCGGTAGGACTCTTGGCACAAACCTCCCAGGCAGCCCTAGCAGCGTGGAGAGCCGTCCCTTCTATGGGATCGGCCAGCACCTCACTGTCCAAGATAATACAGGGAGCTAATGAGCCTTATGCTCAGTTTGCGGCCAGACTATTAGAAGCCGCTGAGCGGCTTTTGGGAGAGGACGGTGCTGAAAACATCATGGTTAAACAACTGGCTTTAGAGAATGCCAATGCAGCCTGCAGAGCTGCCTTGAGGGGCAAAAATAAAACAATGGACCTTAATGGCATGATTAAACTATGCAGTGAAGTAGACTCCTTTGACCACAAAATTTCAAAATCCATCAGTCTAGCCATAGGCGCTGTCCTTCAGCCCATGGCCGGAAAGTCAGGAGTAGCCAGGAATTGTTTCCGATGCGGAGCCCTAGGCCACTTCGCTCGCCAGTGTCCCACCAACCCTCGTTCCAGCTTTGCCACCTCCGTCAACCCCAATCCTGAGGCTTCTTTCACCAACTCTGACCCTCGCGGCCCAGCCCCGGGGATGTGTCCTCGGTGTAGGCGGGGACGGCATTGGTCTAGCGAGTGCCATTCCAGATATGATAGTAACAGCCAGCCCCTGCCTGCGGTCCAGGGAAACGGGCTGAGGGCCTTCTGGATTCTGGTGCTGATGCTACTGTCATCTCAAGGGGACACTGGCCCGCTGCGTGGCCCTTAGAGCCCACAGCCACCCATCTAAAAGGGATAGAGCAGACACAAAATACCCTTCAAAGTTCAAAAATGTTACAATGGAAAGATCCTGAGGGAAACACAGGGACTGTGAAGCCTTTTGTAGTGGAGGGGTTGCCAGTCAATCTGTGGGGTCGTGACATTATGACTCAGATGGGGGTCATTATGATGAGCCCTAACGACAAAGTGACACAAATGATGTTAAAAACAGGTTTCTTGCCAGGAAAAGGTCTGGGGAAGCATGAACAAGGGCCCATGCAACCTATTATGGCCAAGCCAAAATTAGACAGAAAAGGATTGGGTACGAGTTCTACAGACCTTTTTTCTTAAGGACCACTGCTCTCCCTGCACGCCACGCTGACAAAATAACCTGGAAGTCAGATGACCCAGTGTGGATAGACCAGTGGTCCCTGCCTCAAGAGAAGGTCCAAGCTGCCCTTCAGTTAGTGCAGGAACAGTTAGATCAAGGGCACCTCGAACCCTCTACCTCCCCATGGAATACTCCTATCTTTGTCATTAGAAAAAAGAATGGTAAATGGAGATTATTACAGGATTTTAGAGAAGTTAACAAAACTATGATGCCTATGGGGGCATTACAACCAGGGCTACCCTCGCCTGTAGCCATCCCCAGAGGATATGCCAAAATAGTTATTGATATTA
>CABHPH010148385.1:10212-48567 GCA_902168325.1 Peromyscus nudipes
TCTGTATGATTATGCACAGGAACATGTGTTAGTGTCTGTATGATTATACCTTTGGAAAAGCCAGAAGGTGAACTCACTAACTTTCTTGTTCCTGAGAGAACTCAATGGATCCTAATTACTGAGAAATTTGAATTTAATAGACTTTAAAATGTCTAGCAAATGTACAGATACTAAGAATAATTTTTAAAGCTGGTGAAATATAAACACAATTACTCATGACATATTGATTCAATGGGGCTATGAATATTTATTAAGCAATTACTCTGAGCCAGGCATAAACGATCCTTCACCTACCTTAAAAGTATCAGCCAAGATTTCAGCGCCTCGTTGATTTGTCCTTTTGGAAAGGCCCACAAAAAATTCTCTGCCTATAATAGATGTGATGGAACATAATGAGTCAGTCTCTAGGAGCCGGGAGCAGGTGTAAACGGGTAGTGGTCCTGAATGGGGATGGAGTTTCAGCTTGGGAAGATGAACAATGTCTGGTGATGTATGGTGGTGGCTGTCCAGACATGTGAGGGGACTCTCTGCTTCTTTACTGTACCCTTAAAACGGCCACATATATACAACACAACCCGTATACCTATGGCTCACAGAGCATCTCAGAAGATGGGCTGAAAGATTCTAAGAGCCAGAGGAATAGGATGTCAGCTGGGAGGTAGTGTTTCTTAGACAGGACAGGGATGCTGCACTCAAGAAATCTCAACAATGTGGTTCCAGGGAAGCCAGTGACCTCTTCTGGTCTCCACAGGCACCAGGCATGCATGTGGTACACAGGCATACATGCAGACAAAACAACTGAATAATTCTGGGAGGGTTAGGGGAGGGGAAGGATATGAAATATCCTTTTGTATGAATATATTATATGAAAGAATTTAAAAACTCACAAAATGTACAAATAAATAAACAACCAAATTTCCTTTCCTTTCCTACCTCATTCACTTATAACTTATAAACCAGAGATTTCCTCAAATCCACAATCCTATGATCCAGATTTGGCTGCTGACTTCTTAACACCGTTTATCACTTACACTCTTCCTCTACTCTTTGTATTCTCAGGAAATTGATAGTTTCTGAGAGACAGTTAATTATGTTTTCTCTTTCTCCAGAGGGGTCCATGTGTCCATTGCTTCACACAAGGCACGTAACCAATGGTAACAAACATTTCAGTGAGGTAGGACTAGAATGATCAAGTCCGTTACATTTTCCCATTAAGCTGCCACACAGTGGTTTTAGTCTCTGCTGATGCCTGGGCACAGATCCACATTTTTTTTTTATTAGAGATCTGCATTTACATTTAGAATTTTATGAAGACAAAAGAATTGATCTACTTGAACATAATTCATAAAGGAAATACAGGCTAAATGCTTTCCCTTCTACAACTACAGCAGAGCTGGTCATCTCCAAACTTACAAGAATGGCCACATTAAAAATAAATCCATTGTTATCTACTAATGAGTCAATGATTAAATCATAACAGAAATTTAGGAAACATTTAGAACTAAATAGTATTAGAAATACTCATATCAAACAGAGATTATCACTACGTGTGGTAGATTAAGTCTGTAATTCTAGTACTGGGGAGGCAGAGTCAGGAGGATTGGAAATTCAAGCTCATCATTTAATATAGAGTGAATCTGAAGCTAGCCTGGGCTACATGAGACCTTGTCCTTAAATAAATAAACAAACAAACAAAAAGCAGAAAAAAGGATTTAATTAAAGTAGCATTTGAAGGGAAATTATACATTAGAAAAGTGTACATTTCAAAATTGATAAGATAAAATGCCAATTCATTGTGTAGGGTAAAAAGGGATAGAGTATAAATAAGGAAATTTAAAAGAAAGAGACAAAGAAAGATAAAAGAAACACAAGAGAAAGGGTTCACAAAAGCCAATGTCTAGTCCTTTGAGGAGAGTAATAGAGTTGACAAACTTCTGGAGGGGAAGAAACCATGGGAGGCAGGAAGGTACAAGCATGGCAGATGAAAAGGGAGTCTAGTTATGTTGGCTATGAAGTCTGAAGAGACATTAAGAATGATTTTATAACCAACATTTTGAACACTGAGGTAAAGGAGATAAAATCAGAAAACAGGACTCACCAACATGGGCCCAGGAAAGCCTAGATAGTCACACAATCACTAAAGTAACTGAATCAGGCTAAAATCTCCCCACTAGTAAAGTGCCAGGAAGGGATACGCAATATAAATAGTACCGATTCCAGAGAACAGAAAAATAGGAAGCATCCCCCAATACAATATTTTGAGAGTATCACAGCAGTTTAACCAAAACCAAATGAGGGAAACAAGAAAGAAAAGGCATAGTCCATGGAAACAAACATTTTAGCTACATTAGCAAACTAAATCCAACTCTGCATGAAGAAGTGAATAATGATGGGTTGATTCCATCCCTCATATGCCAGACTGATCACGTATCAGAAAGTTGAGACGGGAAAGCAAAATCATATAACCATCACACTGAAGCAGGAAAGAGTTTACCCGACAACCCTGAACCCAAGTGTTGGCCTTACAGAATAGCTCTTATGCCCGAGCCCAGCAGACACACGGGGACAGGGACAGAAGTGTCAACAGTAGTAACAGACAAAACCCAAGAAGCACCCACACTACACACCACCAGCAAAATGAGTCAGTATTTGGTGGTGTATTCCTTTCTACAGAAAACCGCTCAACATAGAAAACTACTACATTTACACCTACCAACTTAGGTCAAAAGCCGAAAAATCACACAAGAATTCATATCATGGACACTACAGCAGTAGGAACTTACAAGAAGAGCAACAGTAAATGCCACATAACTCAGAAATACATACACTGAGACAAACTCCAAAGAAAGGTCAGGAAATGATCTACAGACTGAGAGAATGGTTTCCTGAGGCAGGACGAGGGGACCACATGGGGTTTCTGTGGTCCTGGCAGGATTCTGTTTTATAAGCCAGGGGTGGGCATGCAAGCGCTTATTTTATTACTGGTCTTTAAACACCACATACACATTTATAACTCAGTTATATGAAATCTATATTTCACAAAATAAATAAATAAGGGGACAAATTGATGTTATCTACTGAAGGGAAATGAGATGGAAACAATCTTTGCCAGTAGCTGCTTTCCTGACTGACAGATTTCCCAGCAGGAAGTGGAATTGGAAAGTAGCTCTCCTTCTGTCCATTTCCTGATAAATTATTAATGAAGCTTTGACTCATGGAAAGAAGGGGGCAGAGAGCACGCAGAAAGAGCTACAGGCTCCGTCAGTCACCCAGCTCTGCCGGGTCTAAAAACGGAGAGGCAAACTCGCATATATTGGGAATGTAACTGGTGGTTCGTGAGTTTTATACTTAAACATGGGGAAATTACAGATTTTATGTTTTATCAAGGAGAGCTGGAGGGAGGGCTGGGGGGAGACAATGGAGGTGCAAGTGTGGAGATGAGAGGACAACCTTGGGTGTTGTTCCCTGAACTAATCACTCTGCATAAGGCGGGGTCTCCTGTGCAAGTCAGGCCTGCCAGCCCCCAGCTTCTGGGGTTCTCCCGTCTCTGTTTCTCATCACACTGTAGACACGCTACAGAGGTGTGGTACTGTTTCTAGCTTCCTGTGGCTTCTGTGGATTACAGCTCAGGTCCTCACCCTCATCAAGTCATCTCCCTCGTCCCTTATCTCAGTTTTGAATAAAATAACTCTTAAGATGTGAACTTACAGAATGTGAAAAGAAAGGCTCAGACCGTGTCAAGGGTAAGGCACCATGGTCAGCGAGCAAAGACAAGGGGCTTGATGTGTCGTCGAAAAAACCTTGACCAAAGGAAGAAATGCCTGATGTATGGTGTGGCCCACACAGCGGGGACTGTCAGGTGTTACTGTGCATGAGCTGATGGATCAGCTCTGCACTGTAAGGAGGTGTGATTTACACACCTAGTGTTCCATAGAAGTCCATTTTCTAAGAGGAAACAGGCTGCTGCTCTGGTCTGTAAAAAAGAATGAAAGTACTGTCTATGAGAGGCATGGAGACCATTCTAAGGGGATCCTACTGGGAAGATTTAGAGAATGGCTGAGTTGGCTTAGACATAACCGGAGCTACGAATGTACAGTCAGTTCCCTTGACTCCTCATTCTATGTTCTGAGGGCTCAAGGTACATGCAGCCCAAACTCCAGAGGCAGGGCCTTGCCTGTGTCAGGCAGTGCTGGCTGGGCTGCACACAGCATAGCTTCCTGGGATGCTATTCACAAAAGCCATGGTTCGAGGATCACCCCTTGGAGATGGGCAATACAATGGCTCCCGCCACAGGCATAGGACACCAAGCAAGAAGACACTAAAATGTCACACAACAAAGCTGCTTCCTCCTCCCATTCCTCCTTCTCCAGGAAAATTCATTAAATCTAAATCTTCGTAATATGAGACATTTTCTAAACAACAAGGTGGGGGTATACTTTGGTTACATATATATGGGATTCATGAATGAGACTCAGACTCTCCCAAGAGTCTGATGCTCTCAGTGGGTCATGTGAGGCTGCTTTCTCTAATCCTTCAGGAACACCATTTGTATTTGAACTAAGTTGGTAAAATTCTTTGGCATTTAAGAGCAAACAAAATCACACTATAAATTAAAATTCTAGTAATTATATTGTTCTTCAGTATAACCAGAATGAGTCTGAGGATGGAGATTTTACTTAATAATCCATCTTCAGAAAGAAGTGGAAAGGTTAAATGCTATAATTATTGTTTCTTTAGTAGCCATCTGATATGGATTCTGGTTAGCTCAATAATAATACTAACATTTATATTTCACTGAGTTATGCTGACACAAAGCCAAATCAATTTGCATAGAAATTTATTTGAATTCATCTTGCTATCTGGAAAGAATTTATTTGTAAATGATGTTAATTTTGAATTAAGAATTTTTAAGTACAAACCCAGTATATGGTTACACAATAGAAATACTATGCAACATATAAACTCAATTGTAGAAAACATGATACACATCAATAATATCCCTATAAAGAAAAACCAATTATGCACATGAATGTTCTGGTAAAAAGGACCTGAACTGCAAAGAAGCATGAAATGGGATCTAAACATTACAGTGATTATCTCCAAATGGAAGGACATTCTTTCTTCTTCACTGCGATTTTCTGAACATTTTTAGGTCCTTGCACTTAGCATTTATTAATTGATGACTAAAGAGACATATTAATGAAACAAGCAAGTAGGAGTCAGGTATTAAAACAGAACATCAGTATACGTATACCTGTGAACAAGACATCACCACCATCTAAGGTTGCGTTTTCGTCTTTCATCTCTACTATGTTGAGCTGAAGTTTTTCCAACGCCTCTTTCATCATGTCAACCTGTTGAAAGTAAAACAATTCACGTTAATATTGACAACTTCCTACTGTGAAAAACCGACTCTCCACAACTCAGCACCAAAGCACATTCCCAGATGTATGTATACACACACACACACACACACACACACACACATTCTTGTAGATGTAAAAGTGCATATTGTATAGATAAATAGGAGAGAGCATGACCAGTCATGATCATTTCTAAGAGGAGAAATTATTTGCTAGAATAATTTGTTTAATTATTGTCTAAAGAGTTGGGGGTGGTGGCTCAAGCTTGCGATCCTAGCACTTCAGAGGCTAATTCAGGAACACTGCTGTGAGTTCAAGGCCAGCCTGGTCTATAGAATGATACAATGTCTCAAAAACAAAATAAAAATCTGTTCAGTTCCTTCTAGTGTAAGGTTGACTAATAGTATTGTCTCTTCCTGCCTAAGAAGGTGAACTGGTTAGGGCACTGTTAGGGCTGACCAGTTAGGACACCGAGAAGCCAAGAAGGCAGGAGGCCCACCCAGTTCTCCTGTCCTTGCAAGAGAGCACAAGAATCACCTGCAAGCCTAAGTTAGATGGTCCAAATCGTGCACACTAAGAGTAGTAACTGGAGGAATAGTGATGACTAGTAACTCGACATTTCGGTTGAGAGGAAGGACAGTCATTGGTTGCTTTGAAAATGTTTTCTAAAATGGCATTTACCCAAAGCTTCTCAGTAAATGTAAGCTGACCTGTTGTTAAAATTTATATTCATGTGTTTCTAAAAACTCAGTTCCCTAGAGATTATTAATGAATACAGTAACTGTTTGTTGTCAAACCAAAGAATATTGGGAAATGATGATCAGGGACTCCCTGGGTCTAGGGTTTATCTAGCATGGAGATGCTCTGGGCAGCATCAGGGAACATTACTATGGAGGCTTACTCTACCGTTAATTTTTTAAATTATTCTATTTTGAGACTAGCATGTCACTAGGTAACCCAGGTTGGCCGTGAACTCATGACCCTCATACTTCTGTCTCTGAGTACTGGGATTACAGGTGTGTGCCCTCAGAAGCTTACACCTTAATTCATATCCCTCCAGGAGCTCAGCAAAAGCAATTTCAACATTTTCTAAGGCTTATACAACCTTTAAAATGGTATGGATCCATTAAGAAGACATGAACAGGGCTAAGAGAAGAGCAAGAGCTCACATCACACTGGGCAGGCGTTCCTGCCAAAATGCTGAGTACACAGTGCAGACCGTCAGCGAAGAGAAGTCACTACAGATGCTGCTTCTAAACTAATAAAAATATGGAAATTCTCTGACAATACTGACAGTCATGCATTCAAAACCATTTAACAGTGCATGAAGTAGCCGGGCAGTGGTGGCGCACGTCTTTAATCCCAGCACTTTGGAGACAGAGGCAGGCGGATCTCTGTGAGTTCAAGGCCAGCCTGGGCTACAGAGCGAGATCCAGGACAGGCACCAAAACTACATAGAGAAACCTTGTTTTAAACCACCAAAAAAAAAAAATGTACAAAGTAAAGTAAACACATCATCTCATCCTTGTCCTGGAACTCAAGCTAAATTTCCACACAACAGAGTGACTCAGAACAATAAAAATTATTTCCATGGACAAAATGGTCTTTATACAGTAAATACTCCAGTGACTTCTTTTAACAGGAAGGTGAATTGTTACATCATACAAACTGGAGCAAAACAACATTTACCATGACTTGGGAGACTCTGAACCCGGGCGCTCACACACACACACACACGTTCACTCCTGATGTCAGCTTTAGTGTGTGTGGAAAATTCACCGAGTGTAAGCAGAGAGGGCATGAGAAGCAGGCCCCGGTTTCCCGGTTTCTATTGCAGACACGGCTGCTTCTGGCAGAACTTAATGTTTCAGTAACTGGGAATTCAGCAGCAACACAGATTCTGCTCGGAAAAGCTCATCTGTAACTAGGACGCATCGCAACTGAGGAACTTCGTTCAAACTCTTAAGAGTTAAAGGACAGAGACAAGCTGGGCACCACCAATGCACACTGGTTTCCCAAACACTTCCTATCGTCTTTCAAGTCCTCTGTCATTCAAGAGTGAAGTTTGATCTTCTCCTGCTTTTGAAAAGCGATCAGTCAGGATCACGTATTAAGACATATTTTTTCCCCTTTGAAAACTCTGAATGCATGTATAGAGTTAAGAAGTTATTGGATATTTATAAAGATAACTCTAAAGGAAAAATGATTTTAGAGGATAAAATATTGTGGTTTCTTAAAAGTGAAACCAGGTACACTGACATTACAATAAACCTGGATTTTGTGCAAGAGAAGTAAGCACCTTTTAAAACCTACTCAGTTGCTGTGTTATCACCATCATTGGGACGGACATTGACATCTACATCATAACGTGGATGACATTAGATTGCTTTCAGAGACAAATGTATGAAGAAGAGTTTAAGAAAACTGAAATATGACGCAGCCGGTTTTGAGAGGCCCAGGGCTGTGTGGCATCAAGTTGGGGATGTTAACACCGGGGAGGTTTCTGACAAAACGGAAACTGAGCCCTGCAGGCTGTCCATTGAGAACTGAGTGCTCCTGGCGCAGAGTTCCAGGGAAGCACACACAGCTCCTACAATAGGCCCAGCACTGCCCTGACACACAGCCAGGAGCAAGCCAGCTACTCAGGCCGTTAGACCATTAAGTGTAATGACAGATGGGGAAACTTTTATAGCAATCGATCCAACCATGAACCTTCAAAAAATCTGCTTGTTTCTTGGTTACACAGACATGGCTAATGTTGTTCTAATTTACGTTCAGGAGGGGAGAGAAGAAAAAGCAACCAACTCTCCACCTTTCACAGACACTAGCTCAGCAGCGGAACTCCAGATTACTCAGAGAAGTCATCAGAGCCAACAGTTATTGATTCCACAGGTTGAAATGAATGGGTCCCGCTAGCACATGAAATCAGAAATCAAAAGGAAAATCAGAGAAACCTTAGCTTATGATCCGACTCTACTCAAAAGACTGGCAAGTGCTTTTTAAAACAGATTCATTTTATATTATATATACAGTGTTTTGTCTGCATGTTTGCCTGTGTGCCAGAAGAGGGCACCAGATCTCACTATAGAGGCTGTGAGCCACCATGTGGTTGCTGGGAATTGAACTCAGGACCTCTAGGAAGAACAGCCAGTGTTCTTAACCTCTGAGCAATCTCTCCAACACCCCCTGACAAGTGCTTTGAGTCACTAAGTCACCTCTCTTGTCCAGGTTAATGAGCATTCTAAACCTCTGTCTGCTCATCTTTAAAGTGGGTTTTTATTCATGCTATCACCAACTTCTTAAGCTCCCCCGTGACCACTAAACTCAGGGAAAGCTCCTACCACACAGAACTGTAATGGCACAATAAATATCAGATATGACTTTTGCTATCTTGGTGAAGTACCAGCCTGTGTGTACATGGTGACAGACACTTGGGCTGCAAATCTGACCCAGGAGCAAAAAAGCTGCTGCTTTTCCTAAAATTCAGACAAGTTTCCATGTTTTACAACTGTGCGACAGATTCCATCTGCGTTCCCAAAAATAAAACAGCAATTCTTCCCACAAAGCCAACACACACACACACACACACACACACACACACACAGAGAGAGAGAGAGAGAGAGAGAGAGAGAGAGAGAGAGAGAGAGAGAGCACTACAACGCAGGTTGTTCATGTTAAAAAGCTCGCAGATTTTATATCCTCCCAGCTCCAGGAAGCTGTGTGATGAGGCCCATTTCTTATAATCTAGTCTTTGAGCTAACCTTCAGCAGGAACCACACCAAGAAGGAGGTGGATGCCCCACAGGACTCAAAGAAGCATCCAAGGCTGGATGCCATGTCTCTTGTCTTAAATCCTAGCACTCTAGAGGCAGACTCAGGGTTATGTAGCAGGAGGATTGTGCATTTGAGGTCAGTCTAAGCCACCTGTGAAGTTCTAGGCCTGCCGGGGTTACACACAGAGATTCCCCCTGACTAAAAACCAACCAACTGCCAACAAAAAAGAGACCCAATGCATCAAAACCAACCACCACCGCTGCCAACAAAAATCTCCTCAGTAACCTTTCCTGTGGCTGTGCTGAGACATCCCCACCTTAAGCAGCTTAAGGGAGAAAGGGCTAAGTCTGTCTCAGTTGGAGGTTACAGTTTACCATGGAAGGGAAGTCAGCAGCAGGACACCGCGGGAGAATGCTATTAACCTCCTACTGTTATACAGCCCTCGATCCAGACCCAGGGAATGGCTCTGCCCTTGCATGCGTAAGTTTGTGCGTGCATGTCTTCCCACTTCAGCTAACCTAGTCAGCATAATACCTCACAGCACTCCCCAACACCCCATCTTGTCACCTACATGACTCCAGATCCTGTCCACGTCAGTTAACACTGTTCATTACACAACCCCACAAAAGGGCATCAGCCATGAAAACACACTGTGAGTAGGTTATGGGCACATGGCCACTGTAAACGATCCAATCAGTCTGGAGAGTTCCTTCCCCTTCTCAGTGCCTGGATCCCTTTTTTTACCTTTCTTACTTTCTTCTAAGGCTCTCACTCTGGCCCCTCACCTGTCCCATCACACTGTACCATCATCTTATCTTGCCTCTTCAATTCTCTGGGGCCCTCATGGCCTTACCAGGAATTTGAAATGAAGGACTGCTATGAAGGAGTGATACAACTTGGGATCAATGGCATCTTCAAAGCCTTGGTTTCCTGATCTGTATAGGGGTAATGTTTTCTCTGCCACGAGATTATGTGATTCACAAATGGGACCATGTATTGGAAGCACCTAGCTCAGTGCCTGGCACACTGAGCTCAGAAACCACAGTCTATGGTATTATTATTTCACTCTAAAGTAACTCATTTATTGGTTTCAATTCTGGCTACATTTCAAAAGGAAAGAAAAGACACAAATACAGACTTTCATCACCATACAAAATCTTTTAACAGCAACCCTCCTTTTTTTGCCTTAATACAAACAAATCAAACCCCCCAAATGTTCCCTAACATAAAGTAAAAACAAATTAAACATAAAACCTCACGGCATTGCCCTGGGAAGCTACATTCAGAATAGCTCACCATATGACCGCAACTGATGGCCTGGGTTTTATTCTGTGTCAGTATTTTCTAGAGGACCCCGTGTACAGCTGACTTCCGCTGGGCATTCTTAGCGACAGGATTTAGATGGTTTCACTCCTTCACTCTTGATGCTATGGATGGGCTTGAGAGGCATGATGGGCAACTCTGTGCTGTATTCATCCAGAATACACATTAGCCTCTGTCAGTGGAGCCTCCCTTCTCCCTCACGCTTCTGACGGACATGACCGTGGACCAGCTGACCTGTTCGTAGCTGGCATGTCTACTCCACCCTCAGCCCTGCCCTATGCTGTCTCCAGCAACTTCACATGTTCGTTATACTTGGGATTCAGAATGTCCTGCAAAGGCCCCTGGTTCTCAGGTTGTGGTTCTCCTGGGAGGGAATAGAATGATTGAGAGCTTGGGCTTAGTGGGGAGGGGGGAGTGTCTCCTGGCACTTTGGGGTGTGCACCCTTGAAGGAGATACTGGGACTTCAGTCCCTTCCTCTTCCTCATCCCAGCCATGGGGTAAGAAGTCTGCTCAGCACACACTCTTACCACTCTTACACACTCATGCCTGGGTTAAGGTTCCAAATGAACCTGCTGATCCTGGACCGGAAGGAACCTCAGAAACTGTGGTCCAAAATGAACCTTCTCTCTTTACAGGTCGATCACCTCAAGCATTTGTTACAGCCATGGAAAGCTGGACTTAACACCACTGTCTTCGGCAGCAGCGGCATAGCTTCCCAGATGGTGAGGTGATTCCCTTTCTTCTCTGGTTGCTGAGTTTTGTTGTGTCTTCTAACATGAAGTGTGACAGGAGGGTAATGCTGAGGAAGCTACTAGAGAAGCTTATGTCATGCCTTTAGTGCGTCAGGGCACAGTTGGCTTGAGACCTGCTGATGCATCAAAGCCACACTGTGTCATCCATGGTAACATTTGAGAGGCCACATTTTCATTTCTTTATGCCACTTTAATATTCTTTGATAATTGGCACAGTTGTGGCCACTTGGTCTAGTACATTTGGCTACTTTTACGTCAATGCTTTTTGTCTGTGCCATGGATTCCTATACACTTTCCGATGTGATCAACATCTTAGTTCAACAAACACTGGGTGGATACCAACCTCCTTTTATCAGACTACAGAGTTTTTTCTTTTTTTTGAAAAGGGCAAAGCCCATACTCAGAAAGTTGAAGTTTTAGTGGGATAGACACAACTTGTGACAATAAAATGAGATTATTGTGTGATGTGCAGTTATTCCAAAAGGTAGCAAGGGGAGGCATTAAGATACCTATTTTACACATGCGTTAAACCAAGGCTATGGGAGACTGACTGACTTTTGAGTCAAAATTTTGAACCTATTCCCATTGCACAGTCACTGCATTGTGAGAGTGATGTCCCTAGAATCAGTATAGCTCATATTAGCAGCTGAACTGAGAATCTCAAGTTTTATATATTTAAGTGAATTTGGTATTATAAGACCATATGCCAAGGGGGTTTTAGATCTATGATAGTCTTCATACCAGAGATAAATGGAGTTTCTGTGTATTTGAACTGTAGGATGTTAGGTTACAGAGTGATTGAGGACATTAAGTAATATGAGTGGAATGTACAAACCACACTAGGAACATTGACTGAGGACAATCCACACATTAACCACTACCCTTCAATTTTGGGATGCCTTAGATTTGTTCAGTGGTTGATTTCTTAGCTTTTCCACATGTGTTCACTAAATTACTAAAACTAACCAAAATTATTAAAACAAAAGATCAAAGAGAGGTTTAATACAAAACTCATCCTTCATTCCTAATTGAAGCCACACTGGAATCCTTTTCAACCTTCTTCTTTTAGGAGGGAATAGTAATGATGATCACAAACACACACATCATTGTCCCATATGTCTGGCGCCCTCAAGAAGAATGCGTACTTCATTCAGAAGGTGCTTACAACCTGCTGAGTCTGATGAGACCTTAGCATTGCTCCTGTTTGACTGGTGAGGAAACTGAGCAGAGTCGACAGCCTGATAAAGTCACATATCAAGTATGCAAGAGAGCTCAGACAGAAACTTCTAGGGTGCTCTGAAGCTTGTGTCACTAACAAAAATAATCAGGGTGTCTACTCCTGTGCAGCCCCAGAAAAATCAAAGTGTCAAGGATGGGGAGGCGCTAAGCACTCTCAGAAACGGGGGGGGGGTATCTTAACTATTATTTATTTGGGACAGAATGTGGACTCAGGCATTCCAAAAGCTAAACGACAGTGGTCCAAACCTAGGGTTGGTTTTTAAAGATCCTGAATTTTGAACTTTGCTTTGCTAAACACCACACCAACTAAACCTAGTAAATTTAGGGAGCTACTACTCCACTTACCAAATTATGAGGAGTTATTTGCACAAAAAAGTTTTTAAGTGGTCAACAATGTATTTTAAACACAATGAAGTTACAAAAACATAAAAATAAATGAACACACAGATATACTCCAAACCAAGACACTGCAAACATCTCTGAAATAGTATGATAAGTTTGCAAAGATGAGAAGGGTCTTTACCACATTGGGAAGGAGGCAGGTGGAATTCTAAGACCGCTGCTTTTTGTATCTTTCAATAGCCTGTGTAAATGTACCCTCTGCGAGTGGAAAAGACCAATATATGGGGCAGGCCTACCACTCCCATGACAAGCTTACACTGCACAGAACAAGGAAAGGTATTTTGAGGATGTAATTTAGATGACCAAACAGTTGACTTAAATGAATCAAGAGGGAGATTAGCTTGAGTGGCCCTGACCTAATCTGGGGCTCTTAAAAGGGCTTTTCACAGTTAGAGAGAAGTCAGGAAATGTTGTGATGCTCTCTTCTAAAAAAAGCAAGAGGCTATTTTTAGTTACTGTACCATTGCTGGGATAAAATCCCCAACAAAAGCAACAGTATCAGACTTTTTCTTTTGGGCCACCAACCAGCTCCCAAATCATGACACAGAGACTTCTTATTAGTTTTGAATGCTCGGCCTTAGCTTAGCTCTTATTTTAATCTGTTTCTCTTTAGCTACGTTTTGCCTTGGGGCTTTTATCTGTTTTTCTTTCTGTGTATCTTACTTTCCTGCTGTCTCCACATCTGGCTGGTGGCTGCCTGGCTTCTGGCCCCAGGTGTGTACCTCTCTTTCTCCCTTGTTCTCCTCTTCTCTTCATCTCTCTCTCTCCTCCTATTTATTCTCTGCCCACCAGCCCTGCCTATTGCTCTCCTATTGGCCATTAAGCTCTTTATTAGACCAATCAGGTGCCTTAGGCAGGCAGGGTGAAACAGCAACACATCTTTATATAATTAAACAAATGCAGCATAAACAAATGTAACACATCTCTACATAGTTAACAAAGGCAGAAGAAGCAAATACAGCACACCTTCACACAGTTAAAGAAATATTCTGCAATATTAATAAATGTAACACACCTTTACCTAGTTAAAATAATATTCCACAACAAGCAACTTAAAGAGGAAGAATTTATTTTTCCTCAAAGTTAGTCTAGTCTAGAGCCCTAGCACATGGGATGGGTGGGTCCACCTTCATTAACCTGATCTAGAAACTCCTTCACAGACCAGCTCAGAGGCTTGTTGCCATAGTCCCAAGGTTGACCAGATGGACCATCAGTGAGGCTGGACTATAGAAGAGGGCTCTGAGTGGCCTCTAGGAAAACAAAAGAAAAATGAAAACAAACCCCACAATAAGCATCCGAGCAGGGTTGGTGGCCCTACAACCACAAGGAACTAAGTCCTGGTGGCAACTTGAACCAGCTCCGAAGGGGATCAAGTCTCCTGATTGGAGAGAATGTAGTCCTGCTGACACTTGACTATGGCCTTGTGTGACCGTGAACAAAATTCCAGATACGCCATGCCTAAACCTCTGACCCCCAAAAACTGAGAGAACAGACAGATATGCCCATGCTTAGGCAATTTACTAGGCAGCAATAGAAAAGGAATACAGGGAACTCTGAGTGTAGGCAGATTTTAGTTAAGCCTGTATTTGTAGAGTTCTTTGGTTAGGAGCAAAAAGAACATTATATGATTATTTCCAAATTGTTTCCTTAGACTATGGAATACCATTTGTAGGACATTCCTAATAAATTCCCAAGAAAACAATTTTTTTATGTTTGGGGTCATAGACACACAAATTTTTTTAGTCTATAACTCACTGAAATACAGTGAAATTAGAAAACACCTAAAATGAGTTGTGGTATAACCTATGCCCAAAGAAATGAAAGTAAGAAAAGTGTGTGTGTGTGTGTGTGTGTGTGTGTGTGTGTGTGTGTGTCTGTCTGTCTGTCTGTCTGTCTTCAAAGTGTACCTTGGGTCACCCCAATCTATTTTTACTCATTCAGATCAGTAAATAATGAATGTTTGGTGAGAGCCAGACACCATGACAGATTGTGGCCAGTGGCCATTAAAAACAGGTATGGCTCCCCCTCTAAAGTTCAAGAAACACACACAATGTCGGAGCTGGGAGATGGGGGAAGTCCTGTGAAATTCTGACTTTGAACATGTCACGGCTGTTGCCCTCACACACTCACAGCAGCTGTGGTGACCTGTACAAGGTTTGGCTCCTCAAATATTCCAGCATGGATCGGGGAGAGTCTCATGAGGCCCCATCCCTCAGGAGAGCTAGACGCTGTCAACGGCTGCTGAGGGTGAGAAAGTCATTTTCTTCACTTCTGTAGACACTCTTAAGTTGCCACATGGCAGTAAAAATGTCCCTACCCATGTTCATGCAAGGCACACTAATTAAGTTCAGTGAATCACAAATTGTCCCCAAAACAAATTAAACAAAGGCATGAATATAGGAGTACAACCTGTTGAGAAGAAATAGCTCAGTGGGTGTGGGGGAGTGATGAGAGAGGGTAACGGGGCAGAAAAATGATCAAATTACATTATACGCATGTATGGAGTTGTCAAATATTAATGATTTTTAATGTAGTAAGAATAGATATTGCCCCATCCCAGTCATATGCACACATACATATATACTTATCTGTATACACACATATACACACATGGTGCCTTGGTGGTGACAAAAATCCAACCACACAAGTCATATATAGTTGGTTGTTATGATAATACCATGTGTGGGATACTTCCTGTTTGAGGAACAAGGCAAGCACATTTAGACAAGGGCTCTTTGAGGAAGTGACATTTAAGTTAAGAAATCAAAATGTTTACACTAGGTATTAACCCTGCTGGTAGGCTATCTAGCCTGAGCTAACTCCCAGACTCTAAACAGCTCACCCGAATCTCCAATAAATCAATGAAGGAAGTATTGTATTAGAAAAAGGGCCTGTATAACTGGAAACATTGAATAACTGAGTATTTCAAGTCATCAAAAAGAGTTAAATAAATGTCATTCAATCTTCTGATTATTCTGGGAATTTCTCATATTTATAGAACAACTGATATGTACAACAGTTGTATAAACAGTTCATTTTCCCTCTTACTGAATCTTTATTAAAAATAGCCATTACATGAATAAGCTCTCTTAAAACATTTCCCACAGACTTTTAAATATCTGTTGCATCTTTCTTCCATTGAGTCCTTGGATTTCTAAACTTACTGATTTATTTCTAGTGACAAGCACTGAAAATTAATCAGAACGTTCAGCATCTCTGTACCTATACTTGTAACTCGAGGGGGCAGAGTTTAAGATGAGGTCATTTCCTGTTCTAGATTCTAAGAGTTGTACTCTCAAAACTGCCTTTGGCGGTTGCAAATGTGTACTTGTATTTTCCTCCCACTAAGTTTACTGAAAACAGCCCAGATGGTCATTTATGAGTCAAGTCTTCTGGTGTTTAAGCAAATTCAATCAGAAGCAAGAGGCTGAGTACACGGAGAGAGGAAAGATGGGATTAAAGCCAAAAGAGAATAGGAGCCTCTTCTTTCAAAGGTGAACAGAAGATCTCTGCTGAAACAGGAACCAGCTGGATAGAAAAGAAAGTGAGTGTCAGCCTAACATTAACTGATAACTATATTCTATTTTTGGAGCCGTCCATCACAGTTTCTTCATACCTGTGAATCACCGGCTGATAGATCTTCTATGAGACGGAAAATGAGGTCCTCTTACTTGCTAACCTCTGTGTATTTTCATACATCTACACAACAGACAGACCTCATCAACACTGGGTTCATGCCTTACCCATTTCTCAGGACCAATCTTCTCAAGAGAGGACTTAAGTAGCTCCATTCCAGTACTCCGATACTCAGGATCCAATTACCTTCTCTGCTGAGTCCTCCCCCAGATTACAACCTTGGGTACCACTGTGGTTCTTTCCCCTGGGGTTCTGCGCTACTAAAGCCAGTTCCTTCCCATGTGGAGGATTCTGCTTTGTGCCCTGAGGAAATGGAGTCTTTGTCCTAAGACACAGACCTGCAGAAGGCCATCTTCGTCACCACCCCCTCTTCTCTACTTAGAATCTATGTCAATCAGAACTGAGGAACCTATCCATCAACTGATCACAACTTGGACTCTCATCTGATTTTAGTAGCCCAGATGCTCCATTATCAATTACATGTGAAATTTATTAAGCTCTTTTTCTAAGTGCATGACACTGCACAGCTATCAAGATATCCCTCCAGGTACCTCCCAATCTAAGTCAATCATGTCAGTCCCATCTCTTTTCCAAGTGACCCAGTTTTGGCTAGTAACAGGAAATCCATTGTGTAGTTCCTGTAGCCATAGGAAGAAACAAAACCCCTCACCTGCCTTTGGCTGTTGTATATATGGATGTGGTGCCTGGAACTGATACAGTGACCAAGCTGTTACAGGGTAGACAGATGGGAAGAATCTGCAGCCTCTGACATTGTTGAGGGCTCAATCTACCAGCCTGGGATGTTGCAGTTTTTGTTATATGAGGACTTTTATTTCCTAATCAATTTTATTTGCATTTTCCATTAGCTGTAGCTAACAGCAAAAGTTCTCACTCACTTATACAAAAAATATTGACAAGTAATATCCAAAGAATTAGTAACAGACCACCACCTAACTAAGAGACACTAACTCTGTGTACAGAAATAATTATTAAAGGGAGATATTTTCCCTTCTGTAAGTACATGGCCTACCCACTGTCACACTGACTATACACTCTGTAAGATGTGATTTAACAGACACTGGTACTGTCTGTTCCAGTGACTGATAAGAATGTTGATCAAATGATACTTCTAACCACTCCCCAGAGTAAGCCCACAAACAGTAATCTGTAAAACTAAATGAGCCATAGGCAGGATTTTGCCTCCTCAGTTCTGTAGATCAAGTGTAACTGTGGCAGTTCTGAATGGCAGAATTTCCAGCTGAGAGTCTAGCATTCACCTGTGCATCACAGCACAGATCTGCAGGTGTCTGAGGCGTTAAAGAGGGGTAGAAACATGCAAGGAAAAGCACTGGGGCCAGAGTGCATGGAGGTAAGAAAAACCACTCGGATAAAACAGACCTACTCCTCACTTCCGGAGCAGAACAGTTACAAAGCTGCACAGTCCCAGAGCCTTTCACAGTGATGTCATGCCGAGACCATCTTCTGGAAAAAGGCTCCAAGTGACATTCGGCTTCCCACTTGAAAAGCAAAGAGAACGCCATTGGTCTCAACAGCTCTCTTGACATCTAACGTTCACATTCAAGTGTTCCTGCTCCATGTTGACGATAATGCCACAATGCATGTAGTGAGTGCCTAAGAGCCACGACATCCTGCCTGTGGAAGACAAATAAAATTGTGATCTACCACCAAAGGCCAAACGGAATTAAGAGTCAGCTGCAAGAGGCCTGCACGATTCAGTGACTTTAAAATCGGGAAAATGACAAGTGGCTATAATGTTAAGCTAATTTTCCAGAAATCCGAGAACCATAAAAGTTTGCTATACATGCCATCCAAAACAAGCAACAGATACAGCAGTCAAAATGCCATGATTTTCTGTGAATTCAGTTAAGTTGCGCACTGCCATTTATAAACATAAAAGCAAACAGATCTAAAGTATGGGAAATACCTTGAATTTCAGTCCACAATTAATACATTGTAGATCTTAAGATGTCCCAGAAGACCCCCACCCAGTTTTTAAATATTAAGTTTTTTTTGGGGGGGGGGTAGTAGTGTACATGTGCAGCTCAGAGGACAACTTCCAGGACTTGCTTCTCCCCCTCTACTATGTGGGTTCCAGGGACTGAACTCAGGTCTTCAGGCCTGCACAGTCAGTGTCTTTACCTGCTATGGCACCTTGCACACACATGCGCGCGCGCGCGCACACACACACACACACACACACGCACGCCCACCACAAATTTTTTTTTTCTTTTGAATTTCACACTGTAACCCAGTCTGGCCTACAACTCACTGTGCTGTCCAGTCTGACCTCAAATTCATGGCAATTCTCCTGTCTCAGATTCCTTCCTATGTATTTCTGTTTCTACCCCAATTATAGGTTCCAGTCATGGATGATATTGTTTCTGTGTACTCCTCTAACTTCTAGAACAACCTGCCAAGGAAATAAATGGCTCGGACAACTCTCTGTACATGGTTATTGAATGAATAGCTGAACAACTTTTTGAGTTAGACATAATTTCTAGAAATGTCAATAAAAAACCTTATGCACAAGGTAAAACTATGCAATTTATTAAGCCATGGTATAATCGTGGAGTGGCATGATGTCTAAGCAACCTTATAACATGTCAAGGGTGAGGAGATTCATTCTATTCTAAATACTTCGCGGTGAGAGAAATATCTTTCACTTATTTGTTTCAACAATCACAAATCCACCACTTTTTTTTCACTCAGTTACCTAGGAATTCTACAAATATTGAGCCATTATTTTAAATATACTTGGTCCTATTATCAGACCAAGAATATATCAAAAAAGAAAAGCACACTGTGTCTATTTTGATGGGGAAATGGGAGACAGGAAATAAATAATAAACAGAAAAATATCTTATATTACTACTTATAGTAGTAAGTACCAGACAGAGATTTAATTCAAGAGATCTCAATATAAAATGAGTGAGAGGTCAGGAAAAGCCTTTCTGAAAATGTGGCTCTTGTGTCGAAGCCAGAATAACCAGAAGGGCCAAGCCTACTGCCAGTCAGTAGACCACCAGGAGCCACGGCAGAGGCTTTCAGGCAGGAACAAGCTCACCTTGTTCAAGGTGCAGAAAGATAGGCAGTGTGAGGCTGAAGTGAGAAGGCGAACACTGCCTGCTGAGCCGTGTCCCTGCCAAGCGGACATGTTGAAAACCTCTAGTGCTCTAGAATGTGGCTGTATTTAGACACAGGGTTTTTACAAGGGTAATTAGTTTAAAATATAGCCATAAGAACAGGCCCCACTAAAATGAGGCCATTAGAGTGAGCCTCTACCTCCATGACTGGTGTTCTCCAAGAAAAGGAATATAGAACACAGCCACAAAGGAACAAGATCATGCAAAGACAGTAAGAGAAAGTGTCCATTTGCAAGGCAAGGTGAGACAACTCAGAAAAAGCCAGCCTTAGGCTCAGCAGGTAAAGTAGCTGCCACCAAGTTTGTCTGTGACATGAGTTCAATTTCTAGACTCACATGGTAGAGGGAAAAAAACAGACTCCTTCAGTTATCCTCCGATTTGCACACATACATGTACGCACACACACATACACACTGAGTAATTAAATAGACATTAAATGAAGAAGGAAAACAAAGAAGAAAAATGAGACAAAGAGGAAACCCAGCAGCTCTTGGGCAGACACCTTTATTTCAGACTTTTAGTCTCCAGACCTGTGAGGAAATAATTCTCCGGTGATTAAGACCCCCAGACTTTGGTTCTTCCTTCCGACAGGTCTAGAAAATGGCGAGTGTAGCAAGGGGTGAGGCCCCAGTGGAGCAGCACACGGGGTTGGAATTTTGAGTGTAGAGGAAGCCACTGGAGACCCTGCAGGAGAAGAGTGACATGACCTAGTTTACGAAGATAGCTCTGGGTAGCTGCTTTGTAGAGAGTGGACAGGAAGACAGAGATGGAAGTGAACGTTAGGGAAGAGGCAGCTGCCACGGTCTCAGTGGGAGGAGACAGTGGGAAGTCCATACAACAGTGGAGACGGTGGATGAATCAGCGAGCCTGGGTCTGGCCTATGTTTTGAAAGGAGGGTTGACAGGGATTGGTGGGTTTTTGCTATGCTGAAACACCATGACCAAGGCAACCTGGGAAGGAGAGCTTACACTTCATCATCACTGTTCAGCATGGAAGGATGTCAGGACAGGAACTCAAACAGGGCAGGAACCTGGAGGCAGGAGCTGATGCAGAGGCCATGGAGGAGTGCTGCTTACTGGATTGCTCAGCCTGCTTTCTTATAGAACTCAGGACCAGTCCAAGGATGGCATCACCCCCAGTGGGGTGGGGTATCACCCCCAATGGGGGTGAGCCCTCCCACATCAATCACTAATTTTAAAAAAATGCCCTACAGGCTTGTGTACAGCCCAACTTCTGGAGGCATTTTCTCAACTGAGGCTTCCCTCTTGCCCAGTGACTCCTGCTTGTGTCAAGCTGACCTAAAACTAGTCAGTACAGTAAGTGTGGAGAGATATAAAAATTCTGTTTGGGCCTTGTTGAATCTGAAGTGTTCTCTATTCAAATGGAGAGATGTCAACAAATCTGAATGTGTTGGTCTGGGCTTGTGCGAGGATAATTGTCAGCCTGGGAAAGAAAAAAGATGGGTATGAATGACATGCAAATGCACTACCAACTAAGAGAAGGGAAGAAGTAGACTGTGGTCTGCAGGAAGGGGTCAGAAACCTGCCTTATCCAAGCCTTTCAACAGTTAAAGTCTAGGGAACAGACCACGCAGGCATCCCTCATTCACAGCAGAGACCTTTGTAGGCATCACTCATTCACTGCCTTTCTGGGGAGTGGTGGCTGCTGGCAGCAGTGCTTGGAAAAATTCCCCTTTGGCAGGAAGGGCTTCTTACTGCATACTCATTCTGATTGTGCAGACAGGATCTAGATCAGTGGTTCTAAACTTGTGGGTCCCATCAGAAAAACACAGATATTTACATTATGATTTACAACAGTAACAAAATTACAGTTATGAAGTAGTAACAAAATAATTTTATGGTCGGGGGTCACCACAACATGAGGAACTGTATTAAAGGGTCACAGTATTAGGAAGGCTGAGAACCACTCATCTAGATGAAAGGTCTCCAAACAAATAAATGGATGGATGATCCTGGACTTGGTGGCAGTAATAGACATCTTAAGGCTGCAAGTGCAACTTGCCAATTGTCTAGATACTTTCTTGTTAAACGTGGTTTTGTAGGTGCTGTGCAACTGTAACGGAGCACAGAGCTTTATTCCTTCAGAAACCAGGAACCTTGTGATCATTTGAGCAGGATGCAAGATGAAGTTCATTCAGCAAATCAACTGCGAAGGCAAGATGACACAGGATGTGCCGATTTCTCCTTCCTTCCTTCCTCCCTCCCTCCTTCCCTCCCTCCCTCCCCCCCTCCCTCCCTCCCTTCCTTCCTTCCAAGAGTTTCTCTGTGTTGCCCTGGCTATCTTGGAACTCACTCTGTAGACCAGGCTGGATTCGAACTCACAGAGTTCTGTCTGCCTCTGTCTCTCAAGTGCTGGGATTAAAGGCATGTGCCACCACCCAGCTTAGGATGCATAGCTTTCTAACACATCGCTAAAATTCTGGATCAATTTGTCTAAATTACAGTCACACCATACAGCAGCCCTGGATGAAATGAATGCTTACTGTGCTAAGAAATATCCTTTTAAAAGTATTTATTTAATTAATGTGCATATGTGTGTGCCCACATGCATGTCTGTGTGCCATGTGCATGCAGTGCCCACAGAAGCCAGAAAAGGATGTCAGATCCCCTAAATCTGGAGTTATAGACTGTTGTGAGCTGCCATGTGGGTGCTGAGAATTGAATCTTGGCCCACTGAAAGAGCTGCCGGCGCTTTTAAACTCTACGCCATCTCTCCAGCTCTGTAAGGTTCTTGACTAAGAAATCCTTCATTAGAATATTCTCTGTAACTACTGTATACATTTTAAAAAGGGAGGGGTATTTAAATATTTTAAAAATTCTGTACTTGTTAGTTTTTTTTACAAACCTTTACAAGGTCTGTGAGCTGATGCTTTTGAGTGCCCAGGGGCTGAACATGCTCTGCAGGATGGTTTTGGAAGGGTGGGATTGTTTATTTATTTATTTTTAGAATATTGGTTCTTATTTTTTTCTTCCTAACCCTGGATCTTCTTTGTGAACTGCTACTAAAGCTTTCAACAGAGAGGCTATGAAAGGCTCCAGTCAGGGTTATTAGAGTGCACAGTAATTGATTTTGAGGAGCTCTGTCTGCGTCCAGGCTGCAGCATAGGCACTCATATTTAATCATATATTCATAGCTTGCATAAAAACTAGTTGAATAATCATAGCTTTATGGGTAACAAGTAAGGGTTTATTTTTAACTCTAGTTGTACAAAGTAGCTAGCTTTGAGGGCTGGGGAAATGGTTCAATGATAGAGCACTTGCCTTGTATGCACAAGACCCTTGGCTTGACACACACGTGTGCACACACACACACACACACACACACACACACACACACACACAGAGCGCTTCAAGAAATTGTCCTTGAAGGTTGTCCATGCTCTAATACGGTAGTAACAAAAACAGTGAATAATTTCTCTTTTCTGTTATCAAATCTGGGCACCCTTAGCTGACTGAGAATGGAAAAATGCAATAATATTTTCCTAACAGAAACATTCCAGTCGGTGTTTCAGCAAGGAAAACTAATTATTGTTGAGCTAAGAAATTTTGCTTTTCTCAAATTACTTTTGAAAAAATATGATAAGCTTCTTGCCTTTGTAATTCCCCCCCCCACCCCCCGTAGGAAAGAGAAAGCCCTTTAATACCGCTTCCAACTTATCACTAAATACAAATTTTAAAATAAAACCCCATTTGAGGAAGAGCCACTGAAGATACCACACAGAAGGGACTTTGTGTCTGGTTCTAAGTAATTCTCAGTGCACTGTGACTTTACCACCCTCTACATACACTTCTGATGAGGCAGAACATGATGAAACTGATTCCCATAAATGTCATTGCTCCTATTTATTGTCTTCTTCCTTGAACCAGAGCTGCACTGGCCGGACTCCAGTCTGTCAAGCAGATTTATTGCAGCTCAGATGCATTCCAGTTCACAATAGGCATGCGCTCACTGTAAACACAAAGCCTCACACTCCAGCAAGGCAGACAATGTGCTGGTAAAACCCACTCAGCTGAACAGAGCTCACAGTCTCTGAAGTTTTCAGATGTTTCTTAACTGGATGTAATATTGTATAAGTTGATCTTCAAGCCTGGAATGAATTCCCAATGAACAGATTTGTTTATACGTGTCAAAACCAAGTGTGTTTTAGTATTCTGCAAATACACGACTAAAGTATTTCTTATTGACATTATATAGTTAGGCTGGATTTTCTTGTTGCTTCGGTTTTTCTTGGACAGTAACTCAGAAGTTCTGGAAAGCAGTTAACTGTTTCTAGTCTGCGGGGCACACTTAACCATGCAGCCTCCTTAGTAGTGGAAGCCACTGGATATCCGTGCAGGGAACTGAGGAGCGTCCTGACAGTTATTCAGGGGGAAAGGAAGAGAAAGCATGAGTCAAGAGAAAGTGGACACACTTAACAGTTGACACATGCAAACACAAGCAGGAAATACCAACCAGGAATGCAACAGTGCCAGTTGACAGAATAAAAGGAAATGTGCAAAAATAAAAAGAGCTAACATTGACCGGCAGACAACAGCCAGAGCTTGCTGAGAACTACCTAGGACCTGCACACTGAAAACGGCATTCACTCTCTACAACTACACAAACCACTGCCCGCTCCCAGGCAGAGCACTCAGCTAGTCAGCGCAGACTTCCGTTATTCTCACATCCAAATACTGTGTGCCTCCAGACACACACGGGACGGGGATGACTCGAAGCTCTACTGCACGGGTTATTTTTGTTTGGGTTTTTGCCCAAACACCTGTGGCTTACTCCACCCAGGATGTCACTATTATTTCCATGAGTTCCTGGGCTGTCGTCTTAGACTGGCCTGGGAACAACCATCAGAAATCTTTGCTATCACAGTATGTCCGTGTACACACCATTCAGTGTTAACACTCTGTCACATAAGTTTGTAGACATTTCTCTTAAGTATGCTTATGGGTACACTTTTGGTAACACTACTGTTAAACTGTAAACATGCACATTTTACATTTAAATGAAACACGGAGGGGGAATTGAGCTGAGGTGACCTCACCAATCAACATGGCAACAGTGGTAGGTTTGGGCTGAGGATCAAAGCAGCCACCACTGCTCAGGGACCCTGCCATTATGGTAACATCTTTCATCTCTTTTGGTATAGGGCCAGGGCCAGTTTCCAACATCGTTAATAGGACCTCGTGGGAGCTTTGATATCCGATTCAACAGTGTCCTCACTGCTGTGCATTTAGGATTTTCCTGTGAAACAATGTGTGTTCTGAGATACTCAAGTCTCACCTCCCAGTAGCAGTAACATTGTCTCCTCACTCCAATGCGATCGAATTAGTAGAAATAGGACCTATAAGACATCTCGGTGAGTGAAGGTACCTGCTGTGCAAACCTGGCGACCAGAATTCAACAACTGACTTCCAAGAGATGTTCTCTAACCTCTACACTTGGGCTGTGGCACACCACACACACACACCACCACCACCACCACCACCAACAACAACAACAACAACAAAATTTAAATTAGTTGAAAGACATGGAAGTAGTATAAAGCAATTTAAAAATAAATCCATGGTATTTAATTTGGGGTTAACTTAGATTTTCTGAAAAATTATCTTTGAAAACAGTATTTTGTTGTGAGTGCATGTCAAGTGTGAGCAATCTTTCTATACTATATTTTAGAATAATTCAAGACTTAACCTAAGTCAGATTCAGTCTTTTATTGTGGTAAATGTATTTGGAGAACAACTTTATAAAATACTCATACATTTACGGGAATACTTAAGGATTCATGTAGGATATATATTAAAGTCTGAGAACTTAAAGCTATATCCGAATTCACAGCTCCCTTCGACTCTAAATGTGCATGAATCAGCAAGAGAAAAAAACCACAATAGAAATGTTTAGCTGCTAAAGAAAGAAGCTGTCTCAAGACGTCAGTAAGGTGTGATGACATGAGGTTTGTAAGTCTTACGTCAAGAGTACAACTGCAAAATAATTAGCTGGACATGCAGAACAGACCCAGAATGCACCTGGCCAACCTGAATCCTCATTATCTTGAAGACACCTGATACCCCGTGGCACTCAGTTCCTTGTCCACTCTGATTATGTGCCCGTGTACCCAGTTTTACAACTAAAGAGGATTTAAAATTCATGAGGCTTGTTGAAAGCTCAGCCTTCACATTCTGCTCATTCCAAAGAGTATGGGAAACAGAACAGAATGGACACTTCAGCCAAGGCCATCATTGTGTTGGAACAACCATATTCCATTAAATTGCTAATAAACCTGCTTGGAGATGTCGATCCCGTCACTCTTACAGCTGCATTCCACGCCTGTCTCCCAACTTGCCCGATGTCATTCTGGGCAGTATTACTTTCTCTATGCCCTTTATTCCAAGGTTGCCCAGAATTCAAAGCACTTATTCAGTGGGGTTGTAATCCAGTTTAGTATGCTATTAATGGAATTCTTTAGAGCAGATCACGGAAAAAGAAAATCAAACTTATTCTGGGGTCAATGACCAATTTTAAGGGAAACACATACTAAGCCAGTCTGAAGGAAAAGGTCAGGATCCATGAGGTATTAAGGAAAAAAAGAAAAGAAAACACTCATTTCCACAATTTTCCAATATTCCTTAAAAATAAAAACAAGCCCAAGTCTGGAGTGGTAAGATCCTGTCCTCCGAAGGAACGGCACCAGGCACTGATATTCATGGAAGTTAGGAGGCACGGACTTCCCTCCACACCCGGGAAGCTTTGCCTCTCTCCCCTCATTTATTCTGGGATGCAGAAGTGAACCTCACAATTTTTTTTTAACTGCACCAATCTTGACAGTCCCTCAGAGTGAGTATAACATAGAAAGGATCAGAGCCATAAGTACGCTTTTCACTGGCATGCCCAGTTTTCTATCTCTGCCATCAACGTCACATTAAGCCACTGCTGTTACTAGGGTTTAAAGTCACGGAAAGGCATGAAGCAGAGTGGATGCCGGGTGGAGGCTGCACTTCTGAAAGAACGAACGCGTCACTTCCGCTGTCTGATGGCTCTACTGGGTCATCCCCACACAACCATTAACTGAACGTGTACTATTTAAAACAGACAACAAAAACAAAAACTAAAGTGAAGGGATAAATGTCTTCATTTTAAAATACTGTTATCAAACGGCTATTACTTCTTTGTTTCTTTTTCTAACTGTCTTAGAGGTTTGGAAGAAATGTCTTCCCAAACTCTGGGTAGGTACCAAACAACTGTCTCTCTACTGAGAGTTTCCAATGAATAGAACTGGAGTGGTTTTTCTTCTATGGGGCAACTGGGTTGGAAAAAACTGCCAGTGTACCCCAATGGCTGTTTATCAGCAAAATCAAGCTGAATGAATATACAATTCGGGCCAGTGAGACGGCTGGAAAAGGTGCCTGCCAGCAAGCCCAGTGACCTGAATTCCATCCCCAGAATCCGTGGTGGGAGAGAACTGACGCCACACGTTGTCCTCGGACCTCCACAAGCACACCATCACACATACACAGTGGCACACATACACCCTCACATAAAAAATGTAATTAAAGTACTTCATAAAGTAGAATGTACTTCCTGAATTACTTTATGATTAGGAAAATATTTGGATCAATCTTTTTTTAGAGTGAATAAGATTATGTATAGTTTCCTCTCTAAAACCCCTTAGTGAGGACACATTAAAAAAAAACAACCCTCAAAAACATGAATAAAGCTTTAGCAGAGGGGAAGTAAATGTAAAAGCAACAATAATATGATTCAACAAAAAATAAAAATGAGCAATAGTTCCAATATCAAAAGCCATGGAATTACAGTAATTTCACAATCCTTCAGAAACAGAAAAACACCATTCATTGCTTTAACAAGTGTTTATTGATTATCTATGCGTCCAAGCGAGATGTACATATATGTGTAGTAAATTTCTCAACTGGGGAATTAAGTAAAAACAAGTGAACACAGCATACTAAGCTTGAAGAATTGTGAAACGGGACAAATAGGAGATTAATCCTAGTACTCACACAGACCAGGTGACCAGGCTCCAAACTTAAGGAACAGTCTCCAATCACAAGAAGAAAAGCAGTATTAGAACACAGGTTCCCTTTCTTAACCTCATCACCAGATCCATGATGAACTAGAAATGTCATTGAGAAGAAAAGCCAAGGGTAAGACTACTGACAAGAACTGGATTCTACTCACACCATTCGGAAATAGCTAATAAGTTATTACAGACGAACATGTATTTAAAGTGTCTCCTGAAGTTTTTACATCACCTGCGATCTCACCTACTTCTGACACCAAATGAGGAACCATCTCCCATCTGACTAAACCCAAAGGCCATGGAATAAATGTGGCTTGGCATGTGAAGACAAGAGTGAGGACCGTGGTCCACCATGGCATGTTCCAGCGAAAGCCATTTTGAGAAGTTTCCACAGAATGCAGAATTAACGGTCTAGGTGTTTTCCAACTGCTCTTGACAGGAAGTCTTAAAAATCAACACTATTTACAACACTGTCAAGATTTTCCCTAAAAAGACTCTTTGGGGAAGCAACCTATTTCTTTTTCCTGGAGTCTCTCTCTCTCTCTCACAAACACATTCAGACACACACCATCACAAACACACCCTGCACTCTGCCACTTGGAGTATGACTTTTAATTCATCTGAGGATTGAGAATTTGGCTTCCCAGGAAGTTTGATAAGCCTTGTCTTGTCACTAATACCTGAAATTCTGTCTACCTGAAGACTTGGAAAATATACAGACTGTGACACAGTTTACATTTGATTATAATTTCTCACAGTGGAAATGTCCTTAAATGAGCAACAAGCTTTCGGCATTAGAAACTCACGTTGGCTTCATAAAGTAACGTCTGTTTCTTGTAGTTGACTTACTGTAGTTCATTCCACAATTCCCAACCATATTCTGTCATATTGGTATTTAGGAAGGATGTAAATGAAAGATAATCTTGCTTGGTACATATGAGTGGGTGCAAAATTTTGAAAAGTGGAAAGTGCTAAAAGAAATTAATGAGGGTGAATGAAATCCGCTCTACAGAGGCAAAGCCGCAGAGCAGATGGAAGGTGTTGCGCGAGGAGGTCATTTTTAATCCTCCCAGAGCCTCTTCCCAAATATGCCTAATGCAAACCTTTGTGTGTGCACTTAGCACGTCTTGATTAACAAAAAACTCTAGTAATGAAGAGAACTGAACTCCACAATAGTAGCAGTAAATTAGCATGTCTATGGAGCCTTTTTTTTTCTTCTTCCACAAATGGAAATCCTGGCAAATCCAAGGCTCTATTGCTGCAAATGAAGCAGGTATCCGGACATGTGTTCTGTACCATCGCTAAGCCAAGCACTCCTGGAGACCGATAAGGTGGCTGCCCTTTATCTGAAACCCTGCAGACACTATACAAGGACAGGTGAAGAATAAGTCACGGCTGAAAATGCAAATGAAACAAGTCTCCAAGGCAAACTTCAAAGAGGTTTAGGGCTCTGCCATTCCTAATCTCTCTCCCATTCCTAAATGCAAAAACGTGTTTTAGGCTTCTAGGTTGCCATCAGTGGGACAAAATCCCTGGTGAGAAGCAAACTTGTTTCTTTTGTCTCCCATTTGGAGAGTACAGTCCATCCTTGCAGGGGAGTGTCATGGAATGGGAACATGGGCAGCTGGTCACGTTGTGTCCACAGTCAGGAAGCAGACAGAGATGAATGCTCCGGCTCACCCCAGTTTCTCCTTATTCAGTCTAGAGCCCTGCTCACAGATAGTCCTGCCTCGATTAGCTAAATTTAGGTAACTCCTCACAGGCATGCCCAGAGGCTAACCTCATCTCATTTCTCACAGTCATTCCCAGAGGCTAACCTCATCTAGATAATCTCTCACAGGCACCCCCAGAGGCTAACTTCATCTAGATAATCTCTCACAGGCACCCCCAGAGGCTAACCTCATCTAGATAATCTCTCACGGGCACCCCCAGAGGCTAACCTCATCTAGATAACCTCCTACAGGCACCTCCAGAGGCTAGCCTCATCTAGATCATTTCTCACAGTTATACCCAGAGGCTAACCTCATCTAGATAATCTCTCAAAGGCACCCCCAGAGGCTCTCACAGGCAACCCCAGAGGCTAACCTCATCTAGATAATCCCTCACAGGTACCTCCAGAGGCTAACCTCATCTAAATAATCCCTCACAGGTACCTCCAGAGGCTAACCTCATCTAGATAATCCCTCACAGGTACCCCCAGAGGCTGGTCTCCTGGGGTGATCTAGATCCCATCAAGCTGACAACCAATGTAAACCATCAGGGTCAGAAATGCAGATATTTGAAGGTGTGCTGAGTTTAACTGATTTCTCCATTATCTGTGAGCGAATGACTTCCGTTACGGCTTATCTGCACTGTAATGATGGACAGCTGGCTGGAAGCTACTTTCAGACAATTATCCAGTCTCACTTCACACAGGAACAAACGGGCCCCACTGACCCTCTTGTTCAAATTCACCAGCCAGTTGTATTTCAGAGCTGTCTTCTGCCATTCAGAGCATGTGACATGCTGGGATTCCACTTATTAAAAGGAATCCCAGGATCTGGGTGTGGTGGTACACTTCTGCAATCCTAGAATTTGGAAGGTGGAAACAGGAGGGCCAGGAGTTCAAGATCATCTGTGTCTATATAGTAAGTTGGAAACTAGTGTAGGCTACATGAGACTTTGTCTCCACAAAACCCAACCAACAAATCTACTAACCAAGGGTTCCAGGTTCTGAGAGCCAGGGCACTCATTTACCCTTCTGTTTTCTACAGCAGAGTGCAATCCTCTTCTCCTTATGTTCCAGAAATTTCTGTTAATCAAGACAAACAAGGGAACAGTGCCCTTCCCATTCTGTCACAGCACGGTCCTCACCACCACAGCTGCTGTAGCTACACTCGGCAATGACATCACTCTACCCCCTTCTCCTGGATGACCTAATCGACACTCAAGCTATATAATAAAGCCATGGATTTTGTGCTATTCTTACTACTCTTAAATATTTATTTTATTTTTATTTATATGTATGTGTGTCTATCTGCACATCTGCCATGTGTGTGCATGTCCCGTGGAAGCCAGAGGGGGCATCCGATCCCTTGGAGCTGGAGTTTTAGATGGTTCTGAGCCCCTGGAGGTAGGTGCTGAGAATTCAACACAGACCCCTATAAGTGTACCACACTATTTCTCCAGCCTATCTTTTCACTACTCTGCAGAGGAAACTGAGGCACTGGGTACTTGTATATCTTGTGCTGGAGTCACACCACATGCCTTTTTAAACCATGACAATACTATTGACCTTCTCAGCTCGTCCACCCATCTGCTGCCCCTCTCTCTAGTCAACACAGTCTCAGCTGCACGCCTCCATCCCCTAACCTGCTGCTGCTCATACTTTCCGACTCGGTCATATGTCAGCACGGTCTTAGTCACCAACCCAGGAAACCCGGTGTCATTTTTGACTCCTCCCTGACTGTCACCTTTCTCTAGGCCTCTACCCTGGGAAGGTCCTGCTCTGCTCCAGCCTCCCCCCACTGTGGCCAGGAAACTGCCACGAGAGAGTTGCTTCAGTTTTCCCTTTCTCATGAACCATGGTCCTGTTTCCTCGTATACACTGTCTGCAAACTGTTGTCACGTAGATTTGGCCTGACTTCATAACTGTTTACAGCAAAGGGGAAATTCCTTGGACCATTAATCTTTCATACACAGAAGTGAATTGCTCAAGTCTATATATTGTTACTCTGCCTCCCTGACAACCTCTGTGACAACATTATGTAATTTCTCGTAATTCAAGCGAGTGTATTTTCTCATTACAACAATGGAGACCGGCATGATCTCCCCTGCAACAAATAACAAATCAATAGACAGTCTTGTAATTACTTCTGTCAGAACAAGGGATGGATCAGCAAATGAGACATTTGTGTAATGTTAGCTAAAACGTTATGGTCCGATATGGCTGTCCACTCTATCTGAGACGCTAATTAAGGAGACCATCTGTAACCTTGTGGCTTCTGTGTCTGGACTCTGGGGGTGGGGGAAGATGTACCTATAATAGCAAGGTGATTAATGAACAAGTTTAACCATTATATTAAAATTAAGAGCCAGAAGCACAATTTATGAACCACTGCTGACTTGTTCCCCCTTCGCCTCTGCAGTATCTGTTTAAGCTCCTGAATAAAAAGGCCTGCCAGAGCATCTTGGTAGGACTCAGAACCACTGGTACAGAGCAAAGCAGCCGGGAACACAGAATCACACCATAGCTGTGCAGCTTTTCTGCTTGAAGCAAAACCACATTTAGAATGTCTTGGGAGAAAATAGTCCATTTGTCCAGAATCATCTTAGAAAAAAAAATTAAAAGATTAGTTAAAACAGGTACTAAATCATGTTCTTTAACGACGTGGTTTGAGGAACGCTCCCTGATCTGAAACATATTTTAAAAGAATGTCACCACGTTGGAAAGCCCATCAGCCTTTTCTTCAAAGGGAAACCTACCTGGTTGGAGCATGGGGTGTCACCACTTATCTGATACAGGCTACTCTGCTGTCACCAGGAGGGAGGGGCCCAGGACAGCGGCTGAGCCCATGGATACCGGGTGGGATCGGACAGGCTTCATCTTCAGAACAGAATCTGCTACTTTCTCACTAGCCATGTGACACTGAGTTACTGTTTAACTTCTGCAGCGTCTGACTCCTCATTTCTAAAGTGGAGACAATAGTAGCAACGGTCTCATAGGGTTGCCCTTATGATTGAATGTGAGAATGCATGAATAAACCTCGGGGCAAAGGCTGGCCCACAGCATGCTCTCAACTCTAGCCACTGTTGCTGTTACTTCTATTGCGTTTTATTTTTCACTGTTCTTCTTGTAACGCCAGGATCAAACCCCTGTGTATGTTACGTAAGTCCTCTACCACTGAGCTGGACTCCCAGCCTTGGCCGCACAATTGTTAAGAAAAAATAAGCCGCCTCTTGATCATCAACCTTTGAAATACAAAGTAAGTAAAGAGAGTAAATATACACAATATTTACATAAAACTACAAAGAGAGTAGATGTCATAAGCTGGTAGATTCCAAAAATACACACATATCTGAACAAAAATATTATAAAAATTATTTTATGGGTTAGCAAGACGGGTAACGGTGCTTGTCATCAAGGCTGTCCGCTGGAGTGTGACCATCAGGACTCACACGGTGGAAGGAGAAAACCAGCTTCTGAGAGCTGTCCTCTGGCCTCCACACATGCCCTGTGGAGCACAGCCACAGAATAAATAAATAAGGTGGAACAAGACATTTCAAAGCCTGCTTTTAGCCATGTCCACTGTTTTTCCTGAGGGATACTACTGGACGCATGGGCAGCACTTTGTCTTCTTCTACCCAGTTCCACTCTGGATCTGCCGTCTGGCATGATCAGGACCCGAGACAAAGATGGGGCTACACCTTACTGCCAGGAGCCACAGATGTCCCCTCTTGAAGCACTCGGGACCATCCCACCACAATGACCGTTGCAGGAAACGCTATGGCTCCCTGAGAAACGAAGGAAAGGCTGTCACTTTTGTTGTGCTCCTCCTGAAGCTATCTTTGGCTTTTGATATAGAGTGTTTGGACCCAATATAGAATCTCACTGGCCCAGGTATCACCAAAAGGAATACAACTCCCTGGATGCTACGCAGCCAAGTAGGTAAGTTTGTGCGTTTTGGAATGGAACGACTTGGTTCAAATCCTTGCTCTGATTCCCTAGCTGATCAGGCAAGCGACTTCTACTCAAACCTCAGTTTCTTCAACTGTAGGCTGTACATCAAAACTGGCACGATAAACATAACGTATAGAAAGCACTCAGGAGGCTGGGGATGCAGCTCAGTGACAGCAGTCAGCGGGATTCCTGCTCAGCAAATGTTCATTACATAGCCATAGCTTAGTATCGAGTCTTTAACCAGGAGTCTACGACACAGAAAACTTCAGAACATCAGCTGTGTGTTTCGCCTTCATCGCTGGTTTACTCCCCGACTCGGCAGACAGATGTGGGCTGAGCAGCTGTGCTGTGGGAGGCTCTGCGTTGGACGCTTTAGTTACCTACTGGAAATCCTCTTCTTGGTACCCTCTTCACTACAGACTGTGGCTCAGTGCTAGGTCGGTGGCCAAATCACAGTGCCTATGTGACCAGTTAAAGCTCTGGCTTGGCACTGTATGTACCCAACTGGAGATGCCAACATGCTTTTGCGGAGTGAATGACAAGGGTGAGTGAGTGACAGCCCAGAGAGGATTCAGATGCACTTCCTGACCTGGAAAGCTCCCGTTCTAGCCGAGGGTGAAATCCACCCACTCCCACAAAAGGAATGGAGGGGGGAGGGAATCCCAGGCAGTGGGATGACAGTTAGAAAAATATCCCAAATTGCTTTACAATTATGTCACATAATTCAGTAATAATGAAAAGAACATGTAGTCAAACTTGACACTTCCAGAAGACCTTAAGAACATTTTTATTACTGAATAGAAGAAACTCAAATCAATTTTATATTGAATTTGAAAGTAAAGAGAGAGAGAAAAGAAGAAAGAAAGGACTATGCCCTCATATAACCTTAGCTCAAGCCCCAAACTGTTCCAAGCTGGAGAAGGGCCAAGGTCTACTTCTGTGTAGATCCAGCATCGCCTAATCTTCAGGCATGGTAAAGCTGACTTAACAACCCAATGGTACCTTTCTGCTCAACTCTCCTGCCCCCAGGCATTCCACAGGGAACCAGGAAACAGGGGCAGAGGAAACAAACAGCAGAGCCTGCTTCCTACTTGTCACGTGGAGCTGCCTGCCCACTCCAATGTGTGGTTGACTCAAAATGTGAGACATCCCTGTGCACAAAGGACCAGGATAGTCCACTGCAATGGAAGCAGAGAGACAAGGGTCCCTGTTCCCTATGTTCTGTGCACAACTGTCTTTTAGGAGGGAAAGGAAAGGGAGAATGCAAAAGAATAGAAGACTGGACATGTTCTGGCTCCATTTCTTTTAACTTCTCTCTAATTGATCCCGAGCCACTTTTGGACTCAGGAGATGTGTTATTTTCTGCCATAGGGAGCACAAAATCCAGCAGTCTTAGTATTATATATTTTTTTAAATTGGTCTTTGCCTCCAGTTCCTGGCACAGAGACTCTAAGGACTTTAGGATTTCCTGAGCGATAAGTGTCTTTTGTTATTCATAACAAGCCTCCTTCCATGGCACCTGATTTATAGCTGGCCAGATGGGGGCAGCTTTCAAATGGAGCTGGTCAAAACACCAGCTGATTGTGGGGTTGGAGTGTGGACACTCACCCAGTGATCTCCAGGAAAAGGGTGGAGATTACATGCTGCAAAAAATATTCAATGATAAGATTTGGTAAGTTCCAGGGTTAGTGAACACCCTGAGGTGTTCAAGGTCACCCTCAGTTACATAACAGGTAACATACTGGGAGGACGGTGCATCCAGAAAAAGCATGGAAGTCCTGGCTCACCTTCATATGCTGGCCTACACATCATTTCCCCCAGCTACTCCTAAGTTGCATCCTTGATCATAAATTGGTAAATGTAAGCCGAGTGTTCTCCTGAATCCTGTGATCCAGTCTAACTAATTATTGAATACCAGCAGGTGGTCACAGAAACAATTCGAGAAGTGTAAACTTGGGATCAGCCTGAGAAGTATGGGCAGACCCCAGGAACCACTCCCTTACCGTAAGGAATCTGAGGCTCACTCCAGGCATGTCAGACCCGAAGTGAACAGGCAGATGGAAAAGATCGATCTGAAAAGGCCCTGTACATCCAATATTGTTCCTGGAGTTTCAGGGCCAAGTCTCAGCTTAGGGAGTCTCAGTGACCAGACTGGTCAACATACCAATTAAAGAGACGAGTAATGGTGAAAAGTAGAGAAGGAGATGGAGTGATCGGCACACTGGGACCAGGAATGCATAGAGGGGCCTGGTGACTCAAGTCCATCTTCAGGGTATTGCCATGAGATTTGAGATTAAACACAATTAAAACTGGAGCAGGGTAAGAGCTATGCATAATTAGACAGACTTGGTCAATTTAGACCTTCCTACTCAGGCTCTTCAATGTAGCATGAAGAAATCCTTATTGCTTTAGGGTAGCGAGGGATCCTGCTCCAGGATGCAGCCTCAGCACCACGGACAACTGCCCTCATTTTGAGGAATGGTCCATCAGCTAACTGATGCTCCCAGGGGCAGGAGAAGGTAGGACTGTTTCCTTGTCATAAAGGTGCTTTTCAGTCAGAACTGCCATTCCTAGAATCCAAGGTGATTGCAGATTTAGAACAGAAACTGGAGAACTCCAGGTGACATTTGAGGGGCTGGAACAGGACACTGTAAAAACTGATGAGAGTGACTTAAAGAAACAGACGCAGCAAAGGCAGAGATGGCCAGCATTTACTTCTTTTCAGTTACTTTGCTGGCCTAGAGGAAGAGAATGCTTTCTAGCTAAAGCAGTTTTGAAGTGCATATTACAGTATTCACTATGAATACAGAACCTCTAGCTACAAATGGATCCAGAAGATCAATTTATAAGCTGATATTGACCAAAAAGGGGAGGGGGCTTCAGGTAAAATTATCATAAAATCAATGCTGTGTGTGGTGTCACATGCCTTTAACTCCAGCACTACTCAGGAGGTAGTGACAGGTGAATTTCTGTGAGGCCAATGCCAGCCTGGTCTACGTAGTGAGTTCCAGGACAGTCAACATTACAATAAATAAACAATCCTAAAATCAAAGTTGTTTTATTGTTGCTCATTTCGCTAGTTTAGTGCCTGGGTGCATCATTCATGGAGAGTCACCTTAGGGTCAGAATCAGCTGATACTGCCTAACTTCAGCCGCTGTTTGACTGAGGTTAATTCCATCGAGACTGTCACTGTGTCAGTTCTGTTCAATGGAATAGTAGGGCCACGATGGCCTACTTTTACCTTCATGTGTGTGCTCAAGCAGACTCAAAGGATTCAGCCCATCCCATGCATTGGAGAAGCTTGGCCTTATTTTGCTTTATTTCGGCCACTTCAAAGTAAAATCTTGAGTTTACTAGAACAATCGAGGAAGACCGCCTGAAAACATAGTCTACTCTTCCAGAAATTATAAAACGTACACCTGAATTCGGAGGGTTCCTGTGCCATAATCTTGAATTCAGAGAATTGCTCCAAGTGTAGACATATGTGCCATTGCTTACATCAGCATACACTGTCCATGTGAGGCCCCAGGAGGTGATGCCACTGAGCACTTCATGCTAAGTATATCTTCTCAGTAATATTCCTGGAGGGCTGGAAAATCACCTGATCCCTGGGTGAGATGGCCTATGGTTAGGGACATCTCTTATAAAACACCTTTCCAGACAGCCACAGCAAACAGAGGCCAGAGAGAAGGTGAAGAGAATGTAGGGGAAGAAGGTAAGTGTGTCAAGGGAAGGAGCAAGGTAGGTGAACCAAAGAAGAATGAAGAACCAGTCACCTCAAGTCCTCATCTGGTGAGGCTTTTATTGAGGTAGGTATGAAAACTGGGCTGCAGATATGGGAAAGCCTGCTAGCATGAAGAAGCCCATGCTCAAACTCCAAAGCCACAAATCTGTACCACCAGGTATGGGGGTTCACGCCCGGAGTCCCAGCACTCCAGAGGTAGAAGCAAGGGAATCAGGAGTTCAAGGTCACCCTCAGTTACATAACAGGTTTGGAGCCAGCCTCGGCTATAAAGCCAGCCTGGGCTATGAAGCCAGCCTGAGCTATGTGAGATCCTGCCTCAAAATCCAAACAAAAGAAAAAACCTTCACTTCATTTGACTCCAGAAGCAAAAACTCTACACCACTTCCTGGAGCCAACACAGGAAGAACTAATCTCAATCCACTAATGTTCATTTAACTTTACTGTCAGTGAAAGGGTGTTCTGTGGGGCTCAAAACTTACAACAGGTATGTTACAGAGGAGCTATAAGTAAACGTGACTTTTATTACCCCAAGTTCAGCTTTCAGCTTTTGTTAGCGTTGGGTCAGGAAGGAACAGTGTTTACTGTCCTCATTTTACACGTTAGCTTTATGGCCAGTTCACAGGCCCTGCCACTGGTTCATATTTAACCTCAGACTTAAAGCTCCCAGCTGCTCATCCAGTTCATGAACTGCACAGTGACAGACAGTTGGAGGACTGCTTATGAAATGTTAAGGCTTTGAAAGCGTCCAGCTGCTTCCATGAGAATCGGCCTCTGTAGCTAGCGTTTTCCTGCCGGGCCCACAGTCAGGACAAATCTCTGCCACCCGCCAGTCTCCAGCTCCCAAGTCCCGCCAGTCTCCGAGCCCACTTATAAAATAAACACACAGACGCTTACATTATTTAAACTGCTTGGCCATTAGCTCAGGCCTATCATTGTCTAGCTCTTACTCTTATATTTAGCCCATTACTATTAATCTCTACTTTGCCACGTGGCTCGTGGCTTACCGGTACCTTACATCTTCCTTCTCCTGGCCGCGGCTCCAGCCAGTCTCTCCTCTGCCTTCCTGTTCCCTCAATTCTCCTCTCTGTTAGTCCCGCCTATACTTCCTGTCTGGCTACCGGCCAATCAGCGCTTTATTGATACAGAGTGATATCCACAGCATACAACAGCAACCTCAGCGCTCGCTTTCCTAGAACATAAATAGTTATTTTTTAACATGGAGAGTTGGAAATTTTTATTTACAGAAA
>CABHPH010148386.1:0-10725 GCA_902168325.1 Peromyscus nudipes
TAGAGCCAATCTGCCTGGTGAGGAACAGTATTCTCTCCTGTACTCTAAGGAACCTGTAGGTGATAGTCTAGCAAGAGTGAGCCCAATGATGCAGGCAGAACAGAGCCCTTCCCTTTCATCCTTCAGGACTTGTAGCAGTCCATGCATAGTCCTCTGTTCACTGTTAACTCCTGCTTCTTGTGGCACCAACAGGGTAGAGTGTTGTCTAAAATGGCTGTTTACTCTGACAGAACTACCACATCTGGAATATACTGGCAAGGAAGGGCCTAGTGTTAATGTGTAGCTCATTCCCAGCCTATGCTCCTCATCCTGGACTGCCATGCAGGATGACTGAGGTGTAGAGGAGGTTAGAGACTTGTCCTTCATCCTTGAGCCTCTGACCTTGTGAGTGAGGAGGGATCTGATGTCTGACCCCTGCCTTGGCTTTTTTTCATGCATTCTTGATTCCGGTTCCAAGATACAGATGGTTGCTTAGGAAGTTCCCATAAACTAAAACCCATGTTCCAAGGGCTGAAAGACACGGGCAATTGGGTATCAACCTTCTTGACACACATCTTGCCACAGGCTGTGTCTGTCCTCTGTGTTTTGTATATTTATGACTTTGTCCTGGAGTATCTGACATGGTGGTCTTTGGGTGGAAATGAGTTCATATCTGAGGAGTGTGTTTCCTCCAGGCTCTCCCCTCTTTGATAGGTTCAAGGACTTTGATCTTTCCAAGTCTGTCTGATCTTCTGCATTGTCTCATTGAACAACTTTGGGCTTGGCTCCTTTTCATAGACAATCTCAGTAGCCTTAATACATTGTGTCTCCTCTCCTTAAACTCAGCAGCTATTGCTTCTGAGCAAGGTGTCCCTTCTAGATCTAGGAGCAGTCTCTACCCCCATTATCTTCCTCCTCCCTTCTCTGGTGCTACCTCTGGGTTCCTGAGTGCTGTAGACACTGTACCTGGTAATGCATCAAGGTGTGGGATATCCTTTCTACCAGGGAACATTGAAACATTGCTCAAAAGCATCCCCCATGCTGAGTCTCTTATGTTCCAGGTCTCTTTATACCATAATTTTCTCTCCCTCACTAAGCTCATCAGAGTCACAAGACCACTAGGAGAGAAGCCGACAAAGCAGAAAACTTCTCTGGAGACTGCATGCCCAGAAAGATGGTTGAATCTTAATCGGTTATCTGACTCACGCCTTTACCTGGTGGGTAGAGGTGAAAGCCTGCTGTTGAACACCATTGCACTTGAATATGAGAAAAGAGAGGGAAGAGTTGAGTCTAAAATCAGCTAGGAAAGGTCTCCTAATCAGACTGGTATAAAACACAGTAAAAGAACAACTAAATTATAAAAAAAAACTGAAGGAATTTGTCCCAAAATTTATGGAACGTGACAAAGACAAATCACTGACTTTTGATGGTCAATTTGGAACTCTCTGAAACACCTAATGCTCTGACACCAGTTAGTGCAATGTCTGCTACCTTCCTTGACCCTGTCTCCACTTTATACCCATCTGAAGCTGTGCTGCAGGCAGCCTCATGTACACACACCCTCATTTTGCATGGAAAGGCAGAACCCTCTGAGAAGTATCCACCTTTAGTGCTCTTTTGAAGATAAAACACATGGCCTTCACCTAGGCCTTGCCAAAAATGTACAACTTCTATGCATGGATCTGGCTACCACTTGGGTCTGAGACTAAGTGGTGGGATGAGTTAAGGGTCCTGGGTGAGATTTCAAAAGATGGTCCTAGTATTGGCCTCCATAATCTGTTTGGTATGGCATAGTCATACAGGGTGAAGAGTGGGTATCATGGGTCATAGTCAGCAAAAGGGCTTACAGATGTGCTGCCTTTCTGGACATGGAAGGAGAGAAGTGAGTCAGGCTCATAAGAGAACTTGATAAATCTGCCTGATCTGGGCATAGAGAGGCTTCATGGGTGGGCAGCACATTATGATAGAACAGGTTTAGAATACTCCAGAGAGCCTGGGTATGGGGCACTTGCCTGTGTCCATACCTGAATTGGCAGTAGGTTGAGGGTCCTTCATAAAGCTAGGCAAGAAGGACTATAGAGGATGAAACCTGCCAATACCACCACTGAGGGTTCTGACACCAGAGGATCAGAATGGAGGGCAGGTGGTAGCTAAGTGTGTGGACTAATGCAGGATAGTCCACACTCTCCTTTGTCATCCATGTGCACAAACATTTAACTGCAACCAAGCAAATGCATCTACTCCATACCTATGATCAAACCTACACTCGCACATGCTTGTTCATGCATACTCATAAACAAGAAATCTGAATGACATGTGACACAATTGCATTAAATTCATAACCATTTTTGTTTAAAGTGGTAGTAAAGTCAATTATTGCCAAATATCATGCCACCATTGGGATACTTAATCACTTGCATGATTTGCTTGTATTCCCAGGTCATTGCACATTGCAGAGATTGTTGATTTCTTGGGTCTCTATTGCATTGGAACTGATTTTTGTAAAAATCCACTTGCTCAATTTGAGTGTTTATTTCACTCATAAGACTGTCAGTCATTAGAAAGCAATTACCCACACAATGTTTAGAAAATCTAGAGTTCTCGTTTTTGTTGGTTTGGCTGATTTTATGAACATCACATGAACCCATTAAAATTGATATACTTATGATATAAAATGGATACATGAATATTGTCTCTTTCTGAAAATATGAAATAAAGAAGCAAAATACATTAAATATATAGATTTGCATTAATGAAATGAAATGTTTAAAACTCCTCTCCATGTCCTTTGAAGAATGGAAATTATCATTTAAAACAATGCTTGAGTTTGCCAGACAGATATCTTTTTAGGAAATTTTTTATTCATTCCACATACTGACCACAGATACCTCCTTCATCCCTTCTCCTGCTCTGCCTCCAGCCTTTCCCCACAGCCTACACCTCATCTCCTCCTTCGAAAATGTATGGCCTCCCATGGGCAGTCAGCAAAACCCAGAACATTCAACTGAGGCAGGTCCAAGGCCCTCCCCCTGCATCAAGGCCGTGCAAGATGTCCCACCATAGGCAATGGGCTCCAAAAAGCCAGTTCATGCTCCAGGGATGGATCCTATTCCCACTGTCAGGGTGCGCTGAAACACACCAATGCTACACAAAAGTCTCGCCCCCCACAGAGGGCTCAGTACAGTCCCATGCAAGGTTCCATAGCTGTGGGTCCAAAGTTTATGAGTTCCCACTAGCTTGGTTCAGTTGTTTCTGTAATTCTTCCCATCATGGTCTTGATGCCCCTTGCTCATAGAATCCATCTTCCCTCTCTTCAACTGGACTTCTGGAGCTCAGCCTGGTGCTTAGCCGTGGCTCTCTGCATGAGTTTCTATCAGTTACTCGATGAAGGCTCTATGATGACAGTTAGGGCTTTCACCAATCTGATTACCAGGGTAGACCAGCTCAGGCACCCTTTCCACTATTGCTAGTAATCTTAGCTGGGGTCATCCCTGTGGATTCCTGGGAACTTCCCTGACCAGGTTTCTCCCTATCCATACCATGATGTCTCCCTCTATCAAGATTTCTCTGTCATTGCTCTCTCACTCTACCTCTGTTCCAGATCAACGATCCCATTCCCCAGTATCCCATTACCCATCCCTACCCTCCAGTGTCCTCCTTCACCCCCAGTTTACTCACTAGGTCTCCTCTATTTCCCCTTCCCAGGCATTAATTGTGTTCACTTAGAGTCATCCTTGTTACTTAGCTTCTCTGGTATGTATGCACTCATAAGTGGACACCAGAAGTAAAGCAAAGGGTAACCAGACTACAACCAAAGCTCCAGAGAAGATAGACAAATATTTTAAATGTACAATGATATGATTCCCTTTCACCAGCCTCACTGGTTGTGTTGATAGACAATTTTGCATCCAGCTGCACTTTCAAATGTGCTAACACCTGCTGAATGGATGTCACTCTGGGTTCAAAGTTGCCTGTTTCATCTTTCAAAATGGTCTTTGCTTCTCCTAGTAGTTCATGGGTTTCTTCTTGAGAGTGGCTAATAAAGCACTCTCGTCTATCACTAGGCATTGATCTGCCAACATTTTTGATACACATCTTCTCAGTCCTGGAGTTTCTTTTGTATTTCTAGTTCTGCTCTTAGCTGGTGATTCTCTTCCTAGTCCATACAAATTTCTTCAAGTTTATTGATCTTGGAGTAAAAGGCTGACATCCTATACAGCTGCCTCCTTCACAGTGATTCCCTTCTTTCCAAGTTGATAGTTTCATGTGAGACTTTTACTACATAAAGATTGTATTCCTACCGTCTTCATCTGTCAACTCTTACCTGAAATTGGAATGATAAAAATTGTAAACACACACACACACAAGTTTAAACACAAGTTTGGCCATAAGGAAGGATAAAATTCTTCTTTCCGAGGAAATCGATGCCTTCTCCAATCCCGATGACCTGGATTTGAAACTCAGAACACACAAGGCAAAAGGGGAGGAACAGATCCCACAAGATTTCCTCTGACCTCCACATGCAAAACGAGACCTCACAAGTGGCCCTCCAAAAGGAATACATGTGAAAATGTTAATTTATTAATACACAATCAAAGATAGATTATTTTATGTTGCTTTGGGTGTCCACTGTCTGGAAATGCAACAATTCTGTTACTCATGTCTCTCCTGATCTTTCTCTGCTTTAATTTCCTTCCAGAGAAGACAGTTCAGCAGCTGCCCAACCATCCTGTTCAGTAGGTCTAGTCACATATACTAAGTCCATGGACTTTTACCCATATCAAGCAAGGATGCTACATTAGTAGGAAGCAGGACCATGAGCTGACAGTCACTTTCTGTCCCCCTAGTGTTACCAGAGAATGACGACAGCACACTTAGACCAGTTGGCCAAGGAATGATACCAGAGAACTCATTGGAGGTAAGAGGGCCTTTTTTTCCTCTCTAAAATAGAAAGGTTACTTTAGTGATGTTATGTTTCAGAGGATATCCCACTGAACAACAAAACTGAGCAGACATCATGGGTATTAGAGAGATTAGCTTAGGAAGGGGAGAAGAAGAATTGTACCAGCCTGGTCCAGACTGATTAGAGCATCAAAGTATCCAGTGTGAATTATCAGTCTTGTGAGCAGGCCTTTTCTTCTGGAGAAAAAAGGTCCCTCTTTAGATAAAAACATAAAATTTTGGTTTAGAAGTTGTCAGGCACTTCAGATCCCCTCCATTTCCATGCAGTATGTTCCACAAAAGTCAGTATGGAGCAGGCTTCCTACGTCTAGTGAGGGGTTGCTGGTGGTTAGACTTCTAACACATGAGCATTAGTGTAAATAATTGAGGCTACATTGTGGCAGTTTTAATTTCATAGCAGGTTCATAAAGATGCTCCAGCATGTTACAGAGTGGCTTGGGGAACACTCAGCAGAGACCAAACAGATAGTGCCTCCTGATCTTGTGTGTGAACCAGCAAAAGTGAGAAGTGGTACAAGTGAGGAGCCCCAGTTCTTTTGTGACACCATCAGATGATATACTAAAGCAGAGTCTTTTATTTGAAGACACTTTCCCACTTTGATTGGCTTTATACCATGTTGATATGTGTTTCAAGGACTCATGCAGACAGAACTCATCATGACCTAGGCCACAGACTGTTTTCTTTCCTTTACATTTCAGATGCGGTGTCGAAGCCAAAGACGAGGTATGTTTTATGGAATCTCTTTCTTAAGACATGTTTTAGAAATGAATTGTATAAATACTGTGTAACCTAATGTCTAACCAGCCACTGTGATCTATGCCACCTATTGGGAAGCATTTGGACTATATGTTTTAAAAAGTGAGCCTCTAAGTTAAAAAAATACTGGAGGCATTTGTCCATATGCACTGGACTCAGCTATCATGCCTGTAGTTAGTCTGGAATGGTGTTCACCAGGCTACATCTAAATCTGTTTTTCCCCAAGATAGGTATCCCAATTGCTCAGTCCAATCTTCAGGGACAAGCTATTGAATTACCATATTAAGATACACACTTGACCTAAAGTATATATGTTCAAATGTGGTACATTTATTTGTTTGTGTGCTACTCTATGGAAGAATAAACCAGGGCACAGAGGTAAGTGATGAGGGTTTCCATGCAGATCAAGAGACCTTCTATAGCCTGAGCACTTGGTAATCCCTAACTTCCAACATCCCAGCATCTGCCTTCAATAGGTCAAAACTGCAGAGATCAGGACCCTGTAGTGACTACCACAGAGGGCAAATGCCCAGGGCATTGTTTCTCATCTACCTACAGATTCAGAAGAATGAAAGGTTAGAAAGCCCACAAGCTTCTGGTCAGATCAGTGATTCTGAGAATGGGAGACAGACACTGCATAGGGAGATGGGGCAGGCGTTTTTCACTTGGAGTTTTACAGTACATGGATTAATCCAGTAAGAACTAATGAAAAATAGAAGAAACACTTCTCAGAAAAAGAGCACAATTGCTTATGCAATAACCAATGCTCAGCCTTGAACACTTATACATATAATACATACAAGTAACATTATATATACTGATCAGGTTCTATTTCTTTAATTTGGAACACATACAAACACACACACACACACACACACACACACACACACACACTAACAGTTAATGAGAAGAGTAGCCATGCTTTGAAAGAGGGCAAGGAAAGGTATATGGGTATAGAGGAGGGTTTGCATTGAGAAACAGACATGGAAATGATGTACATATTGTAATATCAAAATAAAGAAAGAGTTTTTTAGAGAAAGAGGTAGATATGATTGTTTTTGCTTTCTCTTATATTTGTTTTGTCATGTTTGGTTGTTTCTTTTTTTTCTAGTGGGAGACAGAAAGGGAGTGGATCCAGATGAGAGGGGAGGTGGGAGGAACTGGCAGGATCAGGGGGAGGAGAAACTATAATTAGGAATATTTTATGAAAAAAATCCATTTCCAACAAAAAGGAAAAAATGAAAAATTAAAAAATTCTCTCATGCAAATTTAAGATCAAGATTTTAATAGAACAAAAATAAAAGTGCTATATATCAAAAAGGAATAATTAAAAGATTTAGTAAATAGACAACATTAGCATGACCACAAAAGAGACACTCATCTAAACAAGAGTGTCCACTAGGAACTCCAGTCACCACTTGGCTATGGATCTGTGCTGACATATTTTCTTAATAGAAGGACATATTTTTAAACATATATTTATTTTTAGGGTATATGAGTGTTCAACTGTATGAATGTATGTGCACCACTTGCATCTAAGGTACATGTGCAGGCTTTAATTAGCTGTTTGGTTTCTAGCAACTGGAGTTATAGACTCTTGTGAGCTGTTTTTTCTGTGTTAGAAACCAAATCAGACCTGTGTCCTCTACAAGAACAGCAGGGGATGTTAACCTCTGGTCTCTTTAGCTCCTGGCAATGGGTTTTTAAATGTGAGCTACACTCTGGGCTCCAAGGGGACTTCTGCTCACTGGCAGTCAGTGTCCATACTGCCTGTGAGTGTGAGCACTCAGGGGACCACAGGCAGCAGGTAGGAGTAAGAAGAGCATCATTATTTGCAAAATGGTTTCTGTGTACTTGTTCAGGCATGTGCTATGAAGGCCTTTGGCAAAGAAGAGCTAGTTCTTGAGAAAGAATGTGGTTCATTGCATGCCTACCATTTCTAAGGCTTTGGGTGTGAGCCCCCATTATGCAAAAGATGTGCTGTGGTTGTATAGCTTTATAAACCTCCTTCAGAGGTGCCGATGGGAGAATTTTAAGATCAAAGTCATCCATATCTACATAGTGACATTGAGATCACTGTGGGCTAGAGACCTTTTCTCTAAAAAAGGGAAAAGGAAACAACAGAGGGGAGTTGGACTTTGTCCATTGCCCCTGTGTGTCTCTGTGTGGGAGAAGATTCTGCAGAAACAGAACCTTCATGAAGAATGGATGAGCAGCATCTTGCAAACTCACACACAACTAGTGTAGACTACCATTCTGTAAGCTGAACTCGGTTCAGGCTGTCCACACAGTTTCAGGGGACATCTGTCACCTACAATGGCACCAGGCTACTTTTCCAGCCTCTTCCTGTTGAAGGCTTATCCAGGTTTGGTGAGATTGAAAGAACTTCCTTTTCTCCCAGTCTCCACGTGACAACTTGGTTTCAATTGACTTGGAGTCTGCAAGCATTGGTACCCTCCCAGTTTTGTTCCGGAGGTGCAGACTCAGTCACTGAGAGGCTGGTGACAGGTTGAGGATGATAGAGGAAGGCTCTGTTTACTGATCCAGGAATCCCACAGCTCATTTGGGAGGAAGCTCACACTTGAAGTCAGGGACTGCCTGGCAGAGCATGTCTCTTGTCAGTTTTTCTGTCAGGAGCGGTGGTCCCTGGCACACTAATGCAGCTGTTACTGTTCCCTTGTGTGAAAAGTCACAAGTTTTCACAGCTTCTTACCTTCCTACCTCCCATAGACAATGCCATACATTGTCCATGAGATGTATTATATAAGTATAAGGGGTAGTCAAAGAGTGAAGAATAACAGTCCTCCAGTGTTCTAGATAAATGCAACAGTTTGTCTGAATTCAGTTACTCCTGTGTAGCTGAAGTCTTCTGGTATCTCACAGACATCACAGGGCACTTCTGAATGCCTGTGCTTTTTCCTACAGTATACATTACAAAGATCTGTTTCAGCCTAGTGAGTCCTGTGGGTAGTCCTTAAGGAATTCTTGGTGTCTTAGTGAGCAGCCGGTGAATGGAGGCATTGCATGGGTGCCACGTGGCTCTAAGAAGGATCAGAGTGATGCCACTCTGCTCTGGCACCACACTCACACAGTGTTTTCAGTCATGGGGCTCTTCCTTCTGTATTGTCACATAAGCTTAGCTTTTCCTTGTCGTGCTCATGTAATGTTTGACTGGTTGTACACTAGCCAGTGATCCTCCTGAAGCACAGTCTCATCTGATGACTGTACCGGAAACAAGCAATCAGATCAAATGTACAAACACAGAGTTGTTAGTTTCCTCTGTTTTTCTGCCATGAGGCTGACATGAAACTCTATTCTCGATGCATTCCCAGTTTCTCCTCTATTAAGAAGAATTCAGCAGAGACAAGCTGTGGGCCATACAGACGTGATGGGACCGGAGGTCTGTAACTTTTATTCTGCAGAAACAACTGATAAGAAAAAAGGTATGGTGGGAATTCTGTAATTCTGTCCAGTTGTGTAATGTGGTGATAATTATTTTCTTTCATATGTAAATCTAAAGAGAAGCTTGAGACTATTTTTCCTATGTAGGATAATACTAACATATCTAAGTCTTCAATGTGTACACAACCACAGAATTTAAAATACATCTGATGTCACCTTCGGCTCTCATCCAATAGCATGAACCGGTGGAAACTGAGGCTCATTAGTATGGGTCAGGGTGGCTTCACCTAGTGTAGACAGGAATGAGTGAACCACCCTCTCTCATACTTTCTTCCACATGTGGGTGATGCAGATGGAGTAGAGCTGATGTTCCTCAAAGGGACCTGATAATGTTCCAATGTCTCATGACTGAGGGTGAAATTCACCTTAGATAACGGTGTTCCTGGTTTGCTCCAATGAACAAGGGTCCACTAGTGGTCATGTTATGCATTATCTCTGAGTTAGGAATGTGGAAAGATTTCATTAAGGACAAGGACAATAGGAGGTTCCTGTTGTTCCTATTACAGGGACACAATGGTGAGGAAGCAGTGTGTGCTAGGAAATGTGCTCTGCTTACCCTCCTCTCGTTTGTACACCTTTCCCCAGAATATTAGCTCTGGAAGTCTGGGAAACTGCCAAACATTCAGGGTTTTGGATTCACTTACTATCTCTACATTTTAATTGTGCCTGTCTGAATCGTTTATTCAGTTGTTGTTACAAAATACTGTGAAGATAACCTAAAAGGGAAATGGTACATTTTTCAATATAGTCTCAGCTTACAGACTATAAACATCGGGAAATTATATATACAGGCAGGAATCTGTGGCAGAGTCCCATTACAACCTGTCAATGATCAGAAGATTTAATGCTCGTGCTCAGCTTACCTTTTTATATAGTCCTTGATCCCTTCCTAAGCCATGATGTCATGCAGAGTTGAGTAGTCTTTCCACCTCACCTAACCTAAACTGCTGTAATCTCACATTGACATGCCCAGTATTGGGTATCATCCAATTGACTGTTGAGATTAACCATGACAGTGCCCATGAAGTGTTGTGTTCACTTTTGTACTACCTGTGGTAGAGCCAATCTGCCTGGTGAGGAACAGTATTCTCTCCTGTACTCTAAGGAACCTGTAGGTGATAGTCTAGCAAGAGTGAGCCCAATGATGCAGGCAGAACAGAGCCCTTCCCTTTCATCCTTCAGGACTTGTAGCAGTCCATGCATAGTCCTCTGTTCACTGTTAACTCCTGCTTCTTGTGGCACCAACAGGGTAGAGTGTTGTCTAAAATGGCTGTTTACTCTGACAGAACTACCACATCTGGAATATACTGGCAAGGAAGGGCCTAGTGTTAATGTGTAGCTCATTCCCAGCCTATGCTCCTCATCCTGGACTGCCATGCAGGATGACTGAGGTGTAGAGGAGGTTAGAGACTTGTCCTTCATCCTTGAGCCTCTGACCTTGTGAGTGAGGAGGGATCTGATGTCTGACCCCTGCCTTGGCTTTTTTTCATGCATTCTTGATTCCGGTTCCAAGATACAGATGGTTGCTTAGGAAGTTCCCATAAACTAAAACCCATGTTCCAAGGG